>JAPYZO010000441.1:0-26497 GCA_030522905.1 Torymus flavipes | reverse complement strand
TTTCGAAAATGAAGAAAGCAAGGGTTGCACAATCATAATGTTCGCATGTCTAGACGCGAATTTTGGGTGTCGAAAATCGTATAATTTCTACATTCTATCTTTCGCCAAGATACTCGAGGTGATGTACTATTGTAGTTACATTATGTAAAAGGATTGAGAAACGCGGCTCGTGTGGCGGGAATCTGCGGATCTATTTGGCTAATACACTATGGTAATTATTACTTCATTATTCACATTGATTGGGCATGAATCACACGGTTGCCGCTGAGATCCAAGCATGCGAATTACATTATTGTGTTTTTACGATCCATTAAATTAGAAGATAAGATTATTCAATAAAAAATGTAAATGATTTGTTCTAACGCTGTAATACAGTGTGTAAAGAAAAAATTACTTTTCAATTCACATTACGGATTCTATGTTTATGAAGAAAAATGCACATTCGCAATGCATTATGGAAACCTGTTTGCATAAGTCATTGAATATTGCTCTTGTTGCTGCAGAACATGTATTTCATGCAAAACTAAGAAAACGATACAATACAAGGGGATTATATTATAATGTAAAAAAAATGTTAGACCATTGATTTTAAATTTTTCGTTCAAGAAATTTCCACTTCCTCAAATTTAATTTAACTAACGCAGAGCAGTAATGAATGTATTGCAAACAAAATGAATTGTTGCATACAGCAGGTACCTATTTTAAATAAGTGAGACGCCAACTAATCTTGTCCAGATAATGAATCAGTGTCGCTGTACTACGTATTCAATCATTGTGTTACTTTAGCACAAGAATACATTTTTATTATTTCAAACCCGATACTATTTACTGCTTCTCTTGAAGAAGAAAAAAAAAGAGAGAGGAAGAATGCGCTCGTAAATAAGTTTCCTTTTCGCGTTGTCTTTGGAATGAACATTGGATAACGTCGCGTGTTCTTGTACCATGATAGTATATCTATCATAAAAATTCTCTCTCTCTCTCCCTCTTGCGCGTGCGCGCGCGCGCGAGACTTGAGAAAAATTCCTCTAACGCACTGTGGGAAAATTTTACACAATTAATGGTACTTTCACATACGCTGTACACAAATCTTAAGTAGTGCATGTAAGACGGCTTTTTACGCCGGGACACAACGGCGGCAACGTCGCCTATGCGCCTGCGCGCGCGAGCCAGACAGTGCAAAAAGTTCTGGAAATTTTGCCATTATTACTTCGTTCCATGCAATATCTAATCGCGCGGTGGCAACATTGCCGTAATGTAAACAGCGTAGTACTGAGCCAAGTCAAACGAAATTAGTATCACTATGGTGCTATAATAACAATGATTTGTTTGAAAAATTGTATCATGTTGCTGATGATAAACGCAGAACTTGAGTTGTGTTTATTGGCAAGGAATGAATGTAGCGGCTTATTACTATACTTCGAATCACGTGTTTTATAAATTTCAAGTTATGGTGAGAATATAGAAAACCAATCACATCATAAGTTCATGTAGAGTAATGGCATCGTAAGTATCGAACCACTGTAGCATGGTTTTGCAAGTAACGCATGTCAATGAAATAAGAGAGATATCATTTTGAAGCATTTTTCACTGTCAAGATTAGATTATTAACTCTAAAAAATAATGAAAAATTTTCAACTAACTTCAAAATCAAGTGTTTGATAACTTGGAATCATTTTTGTGATCTACAGATATAAAGTTCTATTTATATTTCTCAATATCAATAAACATTTCAGAAAAGTACTAACGAAAGCGGCATATCCGTGTCATGAAGTTGTGGTATACCTAGTTAAAGACCAATTGTCAATACATCGATATCTTTACTTGAAATAATAAATATAGCAATTTTTATTTTTGTCAACTATAAGTATAAATATGTATAATTAAGCTACATTTCTAACATCTATAAAAGCAACTCTGTTTCATTTATTTGTCCACATAGGAAAAGTAAGCGGTACACAACAACTCAAGAGATTGATTTAAAAGCCGTGCACCAATTAACTAAACAAATTATTACATGGTTTTGTTACTCCTCTAATTTATAGTTAGAACAGCAACATAATAATGCTAAAAATATTTTATTTCTTTACGGACAAGTTACTTAAACTCATTTGTTTTAAAAGAGTTCATGTTCTACCAAAGTAAACTTTGTGAAAAATATGCTATTTCCTGGTAAATACAGTTACAACAAATCAATAAAAACATAGAAAATCATACAAGGTATTCCAATTTTACAACTTTCACTCCTAAAACTGCAAAATTTTCGTTAGAAGCTGCCAAACTTCATAACTTGCTTTTGCACCAATCTTATATTTACATAAAAAGGAAAAAAGTACCCACCCAGTGCATGCCGGTGGTGGGAGGGGCGCGCTCCTCATAAACTCCCATCAGGGTGGCTGCTTGCGGGTGCTGGCTAGCGCCGAGGTTAGCACCACCACCGTGCGTGGAGGACGTGGACGCTGACGGCGAGGCGCCGCTGCTGCAGGCGACGGCAGCACCGGCGGCGGCGAGGGTGGCGACGGAATTTCTGATGGACGCCAGGAAAGAGGCCGGGAGACGACGCCGCCGTCGACCCGCGACGTCAACCACTCCTCCTCACCACTCCTCACGAAGGCAACGATACCCTCTCACAGGCCCCGTTGATGCGCCTCAACACTGTCACTATTTCTCATGTCTCTGTTAATTTTATTCGGCTGATATGTTTGTCTAACAAACTTTTCTTGTCACTGCAAAATAACGTCTTTTTTATATTCAACCAACACAAGTTCAATTTTTACAGATTTGCGATTACAAAAGCGACTACATTTTTCATCGGATTCTTAGCGGAGAAAACACTGTTGCACGGGTTGGGTGCCAAAGTTTTATCTACGAATTTGGCTTTCTGAAGTTTTCTTATACTTTAAATGGATGGTACCAAGTGCAGAATGGTGCAATTCGTTGAGTCTAGACCACTGACTGATTACTACATTGATTCACTTATCATTGAAGTACACTTCGAGACAGTTCGATGCACATAATCACAGGAACGTCGTGATGACATCATCATGGCATTGGAGGAACGATAAAAAGAATACTAAAATACTATAAGAGCCTCGTTGTATTCTTGTCTTGTTGTTTGATTCTGGTACCACTCTACTGCTGTCACTCGTTACCAGTATCTTCTGTCCAAGCTATCTGTGTGAAATCACCACAATAACGTTATAATCAGCTGTTGTGACACATGTAGCAACAATAACAGTAACAACACGCTATCGACAAAATCTCTTCGATCAGCCTGCAGCGCACATAGTCACACGAACTCACGAGGGTTGCGGAGCTACGTACCTACGTGTACATATATACGCGAGTGCACGCGTCGTGACGTATAAATACAGACAACCACAACGTTTCGACTGTGTGGCCCCTCCGGAAAAAAGCGACGAGACGACGATGAGCAGCAACCGCGCGAGCGCGCGCGTCTCGCGAGCTGGACCCGTGTCTCTCTCGTGTGTACACGGCACGTAGCGGCACGAGCCCGGATGAAACCGGAGTGAGGCCCGGACAGCCAAGCAGGCCGAGTGCTGGCGCCGCGAGCGCCTCTCCGCGGTCCGCCCGGGACCTTTGGTCCGCTCGTGCGAGAGCGGGGCGTGGGGGGAGGGGGGAGAAGGACGCGCTCGCGCGTGGGGGAGCGGGCGCCACTCGTCTCGCGCCTTAGCCCCGCCTCTTCTTACCCCCACCACCATGGCTCCGACGCCTCTCACCCCGCCCATCGGGTGCCGGTGCCCGGCCCCCGCGCTTTGGCGCCCAACTTTTTACACGTGCTCGCACTGCTATGTGTGTGTGCGCGCGTTCGCGTGAGCTTGGGCGCCACGGCTATACGTGCTGCTGCTGCCGCAGATGTGAAAGTAGGGTGAATGAAAGAGCGATGTGAAGGGTGGGAGCTAGAGAGAAAGAGAGCGAGAGAGAGGAGGAGAGAAGTGTGTGGAGTGTGTGTGAAAAATGTAAGAGGTAGTGAAGACACGACGGAGGGTATCGAGTACCGAGGTGAAAACGCAGAAAGTTCTGTGTATGAGAGTTTCGAAAAGGGTGGAGAAAGTTATCAGTGGATTATTTTCAAATCTTTTCGTAAATTTGAAGTAAAATATGGAATATAGATATATCAATAGCAAAAGAATGAATTGAATGAAATGATTTTCAGAATCAATGTATTTTTTACAAAAAAATTTAATCTTAAATAACTAGAAAAGACTTTTAAATCTTGTAAAAATTTTAATGTTTTAAAAACGATCAAGTGACAAGGTTGAATAAATTAACATTGAAATCACGGATTGAAACGTTGTATAAGAAAATGGCCTGACATTGTCTGTACAATCCAAGTCTGACACGAGCAAGAAAATGCTAGAGTGTCATCCGGTGTGGCTTCGTCGCAAAAAAAACGTCGCATGCTCGTGAATCGTCATATTATCTCTATACACTTTCGGCGAACCAATAGTCACGAAAGCGGATAGGTAAAAAAAAAGCTATAAATACAAATAGGAATAAAAATTGTTGGGAGTGATGCAGTTAAAATAAATCAAAGACCGCAGTAAAATTTTTTTGTTATATTTGAACAGCTGACGATTTTCCTTACAGGAAATGCAGTAATAATTGTTCTCACAGGTATTTTAAAAATAATATGTTCAAAATATTATAGCTGAAGATGCAATACAAAAATAATGTTATAAAAATTTTCTGTGTTATTTTTGTTAACGTAAAATAATATCAAAGAAATGTATCAATATCGGATATAAATTGACAATGATTGCGTAAACGATTTACAAAAAAAAGAATCAAATTATACATTAGATTTCCAATAATAATAACATATACATATAGAGTTGCCCAATTCACCCAACACTTAACCATGAAAAAAGACATTCCACCGAGGTTCGAATCCCTCGCTATATTGGCATACGAAGAAAGAGTGCAAAAGTAAAGGCCATATAGATCTTTGGAGAAAGAGAGAAGGAGAGGAAAAGAAGAGACACCGCTGAAAAAAGGCTTTAAACCGCAGAAAGCGTGGCCGGATGTCGCCTGTCCGCATGAGTGCCCGCCGATATTCCAAGGAGATCGTCCGCGTCCTCGGCGGTCGCGCGAGCAACACAGAAAGAGAACGAAAGAGAGAGATAAAAGAGCTGCTGCTGCTGCTGTTGCTGCTGCTTCTCTCCTTGCGGTTTCGCCCGACGCCTTTTATATTCGTCTCGTTTGCTCTCGCGCGCCGCTAATACCGCAATTCATCTCGCCCTCCCCCGGCCGCCACAGCTCTCGGTTGAATAATGTCGCTTTCTTTCACGGCATCATCGACGGTCGTGTATATACAAGGCGAAAAACGACGCGGGCTTTTTCGAGAGGAGGCTTCTTTTGCCCGTCGAGTGTGCTTTCTTCTTCTTCTTCTTCGACGAGCCGCGTTGTTTGCTGAATTATGTAAAGGGGCAGCCGAGAGGTGAGAATAATTGTCGCTCCGGAAGTGCGGGCGTTTTTTGGCAGGAAGGAGGAGGATGATTGGCAGAACGTGCCGAGGTGGTTTTGACGATTTTTCCGAGCTCGTTGTATGTAATTTCGTTTTTTTGGAAGTGGATGTTTGAGCTTCAGGATATAGTTATCGACTGTATTGGTTGAATTGAATCTTCGTCGATTTTAGAGAGAATTATACGCTTTTTAAAATAAAATTTTAAACAATCATTGGAGGATTGTGACGTTACTGGGTTGTTCTTAAAATCTACTTAAAATTTACTTTTACAGTTACTTTGACAACACTATTTGAGACTTTTGTACAATTTTTTTATGCATAATGTTTAGCGAATAGTGATTATATCCTTTCTGTATTTACAAAGTATTCAATAAGTTACTAACCCAACCTCCTGTTTATCTAGAAATCTTTGAATTTTCGAAAAAAATTTAAACGAACATTGTAAGAATCAAGGAGGCTTTCTTACAGCAGTCTTACGTTTGACTTTGTCGGTTATTTCTACTACCTAAGTTCAAATGATTTTTTCCATAAATGCAGATCTCTAGATAACAAGGGGAACCGTTTCTTTTTTAATTATTATATTTATTATTATTATTCCATTATTATCCTATATTATAGTATATTTAAGAATTCCAACAAAATCTCAATCTCGATATTTATATGTTAAAACACTTAAATACGACTTATAAGAATAGCTCCTCCTTGCATCCTCAAACCTTCACAAACATGAGCCGCGACTATTCATCATTTACATTTTGCAAACGACACCATGTTTGCCACATTTCCGCCGCCCTCCTCATAATTCATCCTCCACCAACTATCTCTCTCACTCACTCTCCCTCCACAACGTGCCTACGCACATTTTCCTCTATTCCTGTTGCTGCCACGTATATATACATATCCACGCACCACCGGTCATCTCACCTCCTTAGCCGGGCGCCGAAAAACAGCTGAAAAGCGTAGCGTACACACACGCCCGGACTCAGAAGTGGTTCGTGCGGGAGGAGGAAGAAAGCGCCATTGTGCGGCCGACCGGGAATTACGGGGCACGGTCAGCCGACAATGGGGCCCGAAAGAGAGAGAGAGGGAGAGAGAGAGAGAGGCCCTAAACGCCTTCCTAATTCTTCCTCAATTGGGGCAGGGGGTCTGCTCGCGTGCGAGTGTCTCGATGAGGAATCTATTATTACGACGGGGAGAAACCGTCGAGACAGAGAGGGAGAGAGCAGAGGGTAAAAATCTGTTGTGTTGGGCTTTTGGGGTTCAGAACGTTTTATGGGTGTTTTCGAAAAGTAGGAAGGGAGGGAGAGCGTGAGGTCAGACGTATGGGGAGTGATAAAGAGAATTGGATGAAAGCAGAGTCGTAAATTTGGACATTTCGTATTGTTGTGTAATGTCAAATGTTCAGTTATTGTAAAGTTTTGTTAAATGAAAATGAGAAAATAAATTAATGATGTTAGGAATAGTCCTAGACGATGAAAAAAAAATGCGAACTTCGATCTACTACCAAAAATATATTTAAAGACTTATTTATATTGAGAAAGATATTATTAAAAGTATTTTTTTTTACACACTTTAAATGCGTTTTTTATCATCAATATTTTCTATTCTTTTTGGATTTCCTTAAGTTTTAGAAGTTTGTTTATAGATTTTATCATGAAAATTAAATTTTGAACAGTATTTTATTTTATCATGTCATATAACAGTTACGAAAAACTTAAACTTTATAAGAAAGAATTGAGTGTTAAGATCAATATCTCAAAAAAATTTTAAATTTCATGGGAGCCAAAACTTACTGATTTCTTATGCGTATGTCAAACGAGTCTATGATGAATAGAAAAGCGCGACGCTAAACGCTGCAGTTTTCGAACGTGACTGTAGATCGTTATCCAACAAAAGACCGAAGTTAGTCCAGTTTTAGGTAATCTTATTTAACCAACCGCTGCCACCCGGGCTTATCTGTCCCGAAAATCATCGCCGCGCACCGCCTCCTGTAAAAATGACTACCTAATTTCGCAAATTTATCGCTGGATCTATCGCTAACTCCTCTCGCGGCCACCTTTCCGACCTGTCCACCATACCATTCATTGTCCCCTCGACCTCTTCTCTCTCCTCCACTCCAACCGTTCGGCGCCTACCTCGCTCTCAAGTATATATATCCCTCTGTTTGTTTCCCCTCGGCGGGCTTTACCTGAAGACAGCGGTGGACGCAGGAAGAAAACGGGAGGATTAGCGGGCCGCAGATGCACGCGTTTCCGCAAACGGAAACGTCAATGGACGGACTGGCCTCTTTCAGGCGCACGCGCGCCCGCTCTCGAGGTGAATTCGACCGGAAGATGTAAGCCCGCTGGTAATCCAGTTGCTCGCATTATCCGGTCGATGGTGCGCGCACGCGCGGACTGTGTAAGAGGGATAAATGGGCTGTTTAGCGCGGAGTGTGAATTGTTCGCGGTCGGAGAATTGCTTCTGGTTGTGTAAATTAATAAGCTACGGCTGCCTAAAGGACGTACGCTCGGCGAAGTGTTGTCCGAGACGTTTGTTGCCGAGAAAAAGAGCGTTTTCAAAACTTTCGCTTGAAATGATGCTAAAACGGTGCTCCACTACTGCGCGACACTCTTGGACATACTTGAGAAATTCTTTTCTAATATTCTTAAGGAATATTTTGAATATTGTGGGGGTACTTTGTGTTCAATATACAATGGTATATATTGTGGTATTTTTTATTAAGCCTTTCTTTTAAACGGAATTTTTCTTTAGGTATAATATTGAAGTTTTTGGTAAAATTTTTTATTTAGAAATGTTGTATAGGAATATTATTATGTTTTATAATATTATTGGGTCGTTATTATTAAACAATACTTTATGCGAAATTTACTGTAACATATGCTGTTTGTTCTCTATTACATGATTTCTGATTTTAAATTATCTTGTGAATTTTTTTTAGTGTCAATTCCTATCCAATCATTCGATTATCAACATATAATAAAATATATACTTTATCTAGGGCTGCACGATATAGCAAGATTAATCTTGATATTGTATTGCTTTGCCTTAATATTCAAGACAATACTCGATACCATATTAATATACAGTTTTCAATACATTATCAAGATTGTGGTTTCAATAATGTAAAGAATCTTATCTTGTCTTGAAAATAACTTTATATTTTCTAATCGTAATAATTTATCGAAATAATCGTAATAACAGGGATGGAATCTTGTACAGTCACACAAACTTTTTTAATAATCCAATCTCTAACTGTAGCATGTCTATATAATTCCAATATGATCAATAACTTGAAGACAAGACAATAATACTTTTCATATATTGACGGACAAGACCAATACAAGAGAGAAATTTGCAAGAATTTACAAGAGCGAGACAATAATTACAGAAATATTGTATTGTCTTGCTCTCGTGCAGCAACTATAAAATACTTCTATCAACTACCTCTCAAAGCCCATCTACTACAATACAATATTCCTCCCCGGCTTCCCATACTCCACCTCAACATCTAAATCGGTTTTTCACCTTTCTTGCAAGCCGCGCGTGCACGCCATCGACTCCAAAAGCTCTCCTCCTCTCCTTCCTCTCGTAGCAAAACCCGCACCGGCGGCAAATCCGCATTTATAGCAAAACTCGTTTCGCCGTCTCAGCGCGAAATCTCTCTCCTCGCAGAGTAGCTCTCCGACTCTCCGTTATGAAGACGCGCGTGCGCACGTGAGAAGCAAAAGGGCCGCCGACGATGCCTGAGCGAATAAGAATCGTTGTTTACTCGACTCGATAAGCCCTTTTCCGCGAGTACGAGGGGGAATCTCTGGAGATTATGGCTGTATGGTATAGGAGAAGGAAGAAAAGAAGTTTGCGTTATCTCGGCGAGCGCGCGCTTTGCGTTGGCTATTATCGGGATGGAAAGTATTGCGATGTAGTATAGGAAGTGTTCCATATTGTATGTTGGCGTGTCTAAATTTAATGATTTTTCACACAGAATGATTTTACTTTTGTAATCAAATTCATGATTGACTTGTTATTTACACAGAATACTTTGATATTTCTATGGAATTCTTGAATATTCCAATTAATACAAGATTTCAGTATTTTCTTAGATGGGTTTGAAATGACTTGTTAAAATGTTACAAATCTTGCTAACATGTGCTTACTATATACTCATAAAAATGATAAACTAAAATTTTTACTTTCATTTCTATGGCTTTTAGAAATTCCTCTGTTATCTTTTACCGATAATCCAAAAGGCTATATACTTTGTATACATAAATCTGTCGTACAAATAACAGAAGCGAATCCAAAAAGGCACTTTTACCATACCCATTTATCATTATAATTGCTTCTCTATAAAATAGTCCTTATACACGTTACTTTCCTACTTCAAAGTCACGCAATTATCCACCAACCATGGAACGCTCCATATACATTTTCACCTCCACCCATACGTGCATGCGTGCACTATCGAGCCGTGGCGAGACGCGATGATCTCGCCGGCGGCGGCGCGCCGGTAATACGGTCATTCGTGTGTATATCGGCACTCGCGTGGCTTTGGACTCGCCGACGGATCGTATCAATGAAGTCAAAACCTCGATGGCATCGCTGGTATTATATTTTTAATATTTATTTCCGCTCTGTTGTCGGCGCGCGCACCTGTGGCCGCGCGTGCAATCGTAAAAATTAAGCTTAACGCTGATGATTATCAGCCGTAAGATATGTTTCTATTAGATTTTTGTTTCGTTAAGAAAATAAAAAGAAGCGTTGAAGTGCATTGTGAACTATGTAATTTACAAAGTTACATATATAATATAATTATCCTTTTTACTTTAGGATTATTTTTAATAACCCTCCAATAAATATACAAGAACGCGTATCTAGAACTTCTTAGCTTCATTAGTATTTCAAAAATAACCGAAGAAAAAGTTGAATCATCGCCGAAGTGATAAGAAGCACTCGACTGAACCCAAAAAAAAAGAAGAAAAACCCCTTTGAACTCGTAATTTGACTTTATTCGAAAGTGTCAATTACCTCAGCCTACTTCCACGAGAACACGCTTTTACATTCAGATCACCGCGCAATTTTCCTTCTGTAACATATCTCCTATACCGTTCCATTACATTCCATTACACGATCCAATTAAGAATTCTTCCTCCACTTCGGCTAACGAAGTCAAAATCCATGCTGCGTCTCGAGTACACGCGAGTATCTTCACCTGAATTACACACGTATACATACATATCTACAGCAGCAACGAAGTCGAGTCAAAGCCGAATCCAGCGATCGAGTTCTCCCCTCGGATTAAAGAGCGCGCGCGTGTGGAATAAAGGAGAAAAAAGTTTCCGTCCGACGGGGCGCACGCGTGCACCTGAGATCCGATCCTCTCTCTCTCTCTCTCTCTCTCTCTCTCTCTCTCTCTCTCTCTCTTTCTCTTGTATTTCGTCCTTCGGATGAATGGACCAGAGAGAGAGAGCTCGCGGCGCGGATATCCTCTTACCGACACGTGGCGGGCCACGTGGCCGGGTCTGCTCTTTGGAAAAAGGAGACCGAGCGCATTGTACAAAGAGTCGAGCTGCTAGCCAGAGGCCGAGTCGACGTTAGGCTGTAATCCAACGCGTTTTGACGATTCGACGTTGTCTTATGAGGTGTGTACGTGAATGTGCGAGTGCTAACGAGAACATGACGGGGACAGTAGTGTGATAGAAAGAGTAATGGTGGCGAAGGTGTAATTAGAAAGGGCCTGTCTCATTAGTCCTTCATCGCAGCCGGTTATTACGACGGAATGTTGCGTCGCGCGCGTATCGGATTGTAATTGAAATAAAAAGAGGATGATTTGAGCATTGATTATCGGAGGTGAGAATATCGTCGTTAGATTTCCTTCTTGACAATGAGAGTGCCAGAAGTAACTGGGTCTGACAATGGAGTTTGAAAAGTTTGGGTTGGAGGATTGAAGGCCTGTTTATAAAACTTTACTATTGAAAACCGGTTCGTGTATATTCTGTCATATGAAGCTTGCTATCTAAAATTTAAACTTACCCATATAGTTAAAGCTTGCCGAACTTATGTGTATTGAAGTTAAATTATTATCACTCAATAAATATATGTAAATTTGGCTTACAAACCAGAATAATTGATTGAACCAAGAGCTGTATAATTTTCGACGATATCAAAGTTTGACACGAGAATTAGAACCATAACTATAGTCATAATAACAGTCTAACGCCAACAAATTATACGACTTTGCATCTCTCTGATTATCGTATACGACGAATCCATTTTACCAGCAATATGCCATAATTACACGACAATTAACATAATTACGTTTATCATTAGTCACGCGTATTTACAAGCCACCTTTTTTCTCGCCTCTCTCGAAAATTACAACCTCAATCACTGTACTACACCGGACCAGCGGATTACCGAGGGCGCGGGCGCTACACACACAGGGGAACACCAGACCAGACGACAGAGACGACGTCACGAGGGTGCGACTCGAGGAGCCGCCGCCGCCGGCGGTGTCGGGGCTTTTAATTAAGCGAGATTCGAGATGCATTTGCGGATTTTTCTTCCCCCACTCCTGTGTGTACAATATTGTAGGCGTTAATTCCACTCGCGAGAACTCGTCGCCACCCTCTCGTGCGTAGTGGTAGCTTTTTTTCTGTCGCGGTGGTTTGGGTCTCTGGTCATATACCCACACGTGTGATTGCGCGACTGCGGAGGTATGTGAATTTTTTAATGATGCAGTGCAGAGGACTAGGTGCAACATGTAGGTGGTTACTCTTTTTTTTTTACTTTTCTCGGTCTGTTTTGAAGGGGCAGGAGGGAGGTGAACGCTTGCCGCTCGTCGAGTAATTTTATGTATATTTGAGCGGTGGTAATGATCCCGCGTGTGTGTACACTTGACGAGGTGTTGAATTCAATGATGAACCTAGAATTACATTGTCGAAGGTGTGGAGAGGTTTGCAAATTAGTGGTGATGCGATTAATTCTGGCTGGTTCATGATTGTAGCAAAGAGGTCTAGTTAATTATTTATTATTTTATATCTAGAGGTGTGATCATATATCTGTGATGTTGATCATCAATTCATATTTTATAGTTACATGCATTTTAATTATTTATCTTCTGTTCTACAAAAATAAATGAGACCTTATCATCATTCATTATTTTATTATTACAAAATTACTAACAGGATTTTTTCGTAATTTTACTACAATAAACAATCTTGCTGCTAGCCTCCTTCCAGCAACTCCTAAACAAACTACAAAATCGTCACAATACCTCTTCCAGCCGCTATACATCACACGCACGGATAGCGTCGTCCTCTGGCAAAAGTCACGTAACAAGCCCGTGGCGAACAAAGCCTCATCTCCATCCACCGCGCCGCAACAATGAACCTCCACTCGCTTACACATCTACACGTACTGTGTACCCAAAACAAATCATCCACGCGCTTTCCCATAATACACACACCGCCTCTCTCTTTGTTGTGTTTTTTGCGTGCTTCCAGCCGGACGGCCGGAGATAAAAAATTGGCATATTAATCCGCACGCCCGCGTAATCTGCTTACGGATCGGCCGGATGATTTCATCAATCACGCGCCCGGGCAAGTGCCACGCGCTCGCTCGCTTTTTTGACGAATAAACGTCGAATTAGCTGGTGACGGCTGCGTGTGCTATATAGTCGGTGTAACGGGAGATGGAGAAAAGTCGAATGGGGAGTGGATGAAGTGGATGGATTGGTGTGCGGTGTTGGGTTTCTAAAAAAGCATCATGGCTAATTTGATGGGTTTGGGGTTGAATGGGGTGTAGTGTGTCTTCTGTCAAAGTGTGCTAAATTGGAGTTAAATGCGTTTAATCAATCAAATATAAGAAAACGGCGCTGTTACTAAAGAGGTTTTATTGTGGATCTACAGTCAACTGAAGGTTAAACATTTTAGCGGTATGATAAAATGCTTTATAAATATAATACACCTAAAACTATATATTTCTTTATTAGAATTGTTATAATTGCAAATTTTCTAGTTTAGCAATATTCCTCTTTACATCAGTGACGATGAATTAACTTGACTTCCTAAATACACCAGTTATTTTGGTGTTTAAAACGATTTTAATTTACACTTCTCTTCATGTGTACCACATGACCTATGGTCACGTAAGCAGTTGCAACACCTGAAGATGTCTTTAGATTTTGTACCCAATTTCTATAAACTCGTTTAAATACCAATCCTTCCACAGTTTTCGTTCAAAATATGACCGATCACAGAACCAACCACATTCAACCATATATAACCACAAACCCTCACCCTGCACATCACCACCAAATCATTCACTCCCATACATTCCGTCACCTCAACCTCACCTCGTCAAAATGATTAATAACAAACCTCTTATTACTTATTTCTCCAGATCTCCCTCTCTCCTTCGATCATCACCCTTTCATCGATCGGTGCGCGTTTCCGAGCTCCACTTCCGAGAACCTCGCGCTCGCGCGCGTTGACAAGCAGTTCCATAGAGCGGCGCTGCAGATTGAGAGACAACGGCGACGGTGACGCTGGCCTTTTTCGGTGAGCGGCGATTCATTAATAATAACCCACGTCCGTTAACGGCTGACCAGAAGCCAACGCGCGCGCCCCGCTATCTGCGCTCCATCTGTCTCCTCGGCTACCTGCGCACGGGAATTATCTCGTCTCTCTCTCGCTTGCTCTCTTCTCTCGGGGCCCTTATCATTATGACACTCGACCGGGCCGAGGGGGCCTCGTGTGCTGTCTTCGTTTTTTTTTCTCTCGGCCGGTCGCTTTCCTTTCTCACGGAGCGAGCGCCATTGTGATGCTGCTGGTGCACTGGCGACGGTGCAGTCTGGAGACTGAGATCGGCGCTGAGGTCGGGCTGATGTTTGATGACGGGGAATGACTCTTTCGTCGCCATAGGGGACCTTTTTTAGGGGGGGCGAGGAGATGGTCGGGAGTAAGAAATGTTAACGATACTTCGATTAAAGAATGGCCGTAGGTGTGGAATATACTGGAAGTGTATGCGCTTATTTAGTAATTTATATATTAGAAATTTGGTATAGGTGTATGGGACATAATTTGGAACGTATTATGTAGTGCAAAAAATTTATAGTAATTTGAGAATTATTGCATAATTGACTAAGTCGTTCGAAGACATTATGCAAAAAAATGCTATTCAGAATTTTGTGGTAGCGAATATTAATCTTGTAAATGCCGATTTTTCTGTTATTATTGTCCGATTATGTATGTTGCTTAAATAAAAATAAAATCATCTAGAACTAATTATGAATTTTAATACTCATTTAAGAAAGTAGGTTTAGTTGCATTTTTTCCTTTCCTTTATTTAGATAGATTATGAAAAAATTTTGCTGAATCTTTATCTCTTAATGTGTCCGATAAATTCATATAATTTAGAATCTCGTCTGCGAAAAACACCCAATGAATTAAGATTAAGAGACATCGATTGACTCCATAATTGATTTAAAGCCGTCCTTTATTTATAGGATTATAGTATTTTGATAATCGTATTCTATTTGTGATGTTGATTATGTTAATTTCCCAAGGATTAAAATAAGTATTATGTTAACAAGTTTGTGGAATAAGCTTGTTCTAGTATATCATTTATCAATTAAGACAGGAGTCACAGCTCAAACTGGTTTTGAAAAGGTGATGAACATATTTGGGGACTAGATTCTTTTCGAAATACTATCATGATTTATCTTTCAAACCTATACTGACAGGTTGAGTTTTTTATTTATGAATTTCATACTGAAGAACGTTAAAAATCTGAAGAAAATAGTTATTAATGTTTAAATAATTTTGTATACCGTGCTAGCCAAAAATTCTAGTAAATAGTCCTAAATTAGTTGTTGAATTTTTACACGTTTTTCAATCCCATAGTATCATCTATTAGTGAACTTTAGTTTATAAAAAAAAAATAATTAATTGTCATCATACGCGAGTACAAAAAAGTTGAATATTTCGAAAATACATAACCATCGATTCAAAAATCACCTTATATCATCCACACATCAGCCAACATTTATTACCTTCAAAAATCTTATATAAACTTATATACACACCACGAACTTTTACACCAACAGCCCCGTGGGCGCATCTTAAATCATGCGGCGCGCACATATTCGCACTCCTCCATAGCAGACCCAATCCGCATAGCAGCTCTTTGAAGCGCAGCTCGTCGTCTTATCAGAGCGAAACCAGAAATCAGCTCCTACTCTCTTCAAAGCCGCGCGCTCGTATGTGCATCACTACATTCTATTTCTGCAGCGACGGTGGCAGCACCTCTGCACAATATCTACAGCGCGCGCGCGCGATTTTTGCACTCGAGCGCGAAGAGGAGCGGCGCGCGAGTTATTTACGGGCCGGGGGTATTAGGAGAGGCGGGTATAAATATCGGCATTGCGGCCGCTTAACAGTCCGTAAATCAATCAGACGCCCGCGCGAGCGAGCGAGAGGAGACAACGCGAGTGTCTGTGTATATATACGGGGTCTGTCCGAGCGAGCGAGGTTTAATTGAAAATGTCCCGGCTCCGGTGCGATGTGGTAATTGAAAATGTTAGAGGGGCCAGTTGGTCCCTGGGCAGGTTGTCATGTGATATACGAGCTCTTTTTTAGTGGACTATAGGCGAGGTTGTGGTTGGCGATTTTGAAAGGTGGACGTTGTGAGTGGCGTAAGCGTAATATTTGATTTTTTTTTATTGGGGATTTTGAGATTGTTGGAATGAAAGATTTTAGATTATATCTCTGTGATAAATTTTTCAACGACGAGATTTAGGTTAAAATTTTATGAGGCATTTGCAATTAAAGTAACTATGTTGCTTAGTAATTCTCAATACTCAATCCCGGGTGGAATGAAAATTTAAATATTTAGCATTCAATTATTCGGCCAAATCCTTAGAGAATTTGGGAGAGTACTTTTTGAATGAATAAACTTGAAGAAAATGATTGAAGAAAATGATTGAAGAAAAAATTAAATTTTATAAGGTATATTTTGCCCTCGGTAGTGTCTGCCAGGCTTTTCCAGAGGACACAGAAAGTATGTTTCTCGACATAATGTAATAAATGATATAAATGAAAGAGAAGAAAAAAATGTCGCTTACTTTACAAAATCGTAGTTAAAACTTGCGAGATGAAATAAGCTGAAGAAACAGTTAAATGAAAATATTATGTGAATTTTCATTTTATCTAAAACTGAGAGTGGAGAGTTACTATGTCTTTGAAAAGCAAAATAGAGATCTGAGTCATTATATAGTTTCCTTATTATGCTCTTGATCAATATTAATATTGATATTACAGCTACCATTAAAATCTTAAAAAAAAAAAAAAAACATAAATTAGTTACGGTCGATTTCACATTGCGCACAACTTACATATTAGAAATATTAAAAAAATTGTTGTAAAGAAATTAGAACGTACTGATTTAATAGAGAACATGATCGTGAAACTTTAATACAACAATATTAGATTATTAAAAATTGTGCATTTGTATTCTTTTATCAGAACTTATTTTGCACTATAAATCATAACAATTCCTTTTAAAATTCCCTTGCTTCTTAATTTTACAGCACACTATATTAATTTTTACTGCTAAAAAATACATCTTCCTCCCCTTCCCAACCGAAAACTTTTACAATCTTCCACAATGTACAAGAAAACCGTAAAAGAATCTCACTCCTCCACCCTGCACACATCAACCGCCACCTTAAACTTTCAACTCGAACTTGGCTCGACGCGCATAATACTAACAGTCAGTCAAACGGCCCATCATACAACGTTCTCTCTCCCCCATCGAGCCATCATAATTTACGGCCCCAAAAAAGGCATTGAGATACGCGCAAAAATCGCGGAAACACTGCACACTCGCGGCGTTGACGACGTCGAATAGACCGACTCCTTCATGCGGCCTTATCGCGAGAGAGGCCACCCCTGGAGCAGTTCGCACGGGTGGCTTGCGCGCGCTATCGACAGCCGCGCCGGGGAGCAGCGCCGCGGGACGTCCAGCACACGCCGCGGGTTCGTTTTTTGATTCCCTCTTCGTTTTTTTTTCTTCTTTGGTTGTGAACGAAGGCGGGTCTGGTTATTTTTGGCGAGGAGTTGTATGTGTGCGTGTACGAGTGGTGTGAATTTTTCAGCTGATGGGCGGGTTTATACGTGTTGAAGCGAGTGTGAGAATATAAGTTTGCTGGGGTGGGGTGTTAGAGTTTAGACTGGTTGCAGTGACTTTTAGTGCGGTTCTGGCTGGACTGTTTGAATAATTTCTTAAGTTATAGTTAAGGAAGATATCAACATGTTTACGAAAAGACTTTTTTTATTAAAATTACTGTTTTATGCAAAGGTTAAATTGTGAAAAATTGAAAAATTTTTTAAATTAAAATTTTTTTATACATTTTTAATTAAATTTTTATAAAATACCTGTGGTAAATTTCATTTCAAATACTTCATTTTAAATATTCATCTAAATACCTTATAAGTATAAATTTGAATAGAACTCTACTTGATGCTAAATTACAACATTATAAATTATCTTACCAAGAAATATTAAAATAACAATAGATTTACGCCATAATATATTCGATTAGATCAATTGTTAAAAAGAAAAAAAAAGCTACAAAAAAGAACCTCAATTGTCAAAGTATAATTTATATTTCATTTAGTTTCGTAACAAGCTCCAAAAAGTTAAACGTTAATTGTGCGATCTGGTCCAGTCCGCGCGGCGTATAAATCATAAGGCGCGGAGAAACGTGAGAGGGAAATGCACAACAACGCGAAGATTCGCATGGCAATAATTTACGAGCCTTTTCCAAGGAGTGATATATCTTCATTTATACGTGCGAGCGCGGTAAATAACTCGCGCCTAGACGCGTTTTCTATATTTCCGCGGCTTTCGCTACTGTGAGAACCACTCACGCCGCAGAGACGCAGGCAGGCAGCCGGCGCAGTTACTTTTTCACCTTTTTAATGAATCGCGACTAAACTGTCTAGCTGGATTAATACGATCTTATAATTATTATAAACTTGCACTCTTTTACTGGGAAATTGGGAGCGAAAATTATTAACGTTTAATGAAAGATAGCGGTTTAATATTATAATTTAATTATTATATAAATCACATATTTTACCATAACGTTTAATAGTATTTTAAAGATGACAAACCTCGCTTGCAATTTCACGCAAATAGACGTAAGCCCTGGAGAAACGCAAACACTCGCACTTTCCAGCCCATTTTCACGCAAAATTTGATAATCCCCAGAACTCCTCCAGCCCGGCGAACCCAAACTTGCCACCAGCACTCATCCTCGGCACTTCATTACACATACAGCTCTTTCTCTCTCTCTCTCTCTCTCTCTGGGGCGTTTATTATTTCAACGCGTGTCGCGATTAGTCACCTCCTAATAGCTGTTTCGCTCTCTTTCTCTCTCTTCTTGCCGACGCCGACAACACCTGCTGCGCGGCGTGCCGATGATTTGACAGTTTAGTGACGCGCCGAGTGGCCGCCGCATTGTGTGCCGGGGCAGCCCTAAAAAAACATTTTTCACGCGCGTCCCGTGTATGTTTTCACTAGATTCGCCGCGATATCGACGAAGTATGGGCTAGGCTGAGTCTCGACTTTTCCGGTCGAGTTTTGCGGATTACGAAGATGAGGTTGTTGCGTTTATGTGGAGCGGTTTGTGGAGCTGTTGGGAAAAGAAGGGCTATTGATCTGCCGCTTGGAGTTAGCTAGTTGTAATTTAATTTATTTTTATGAAATCTTTTAAGAATCAATCATATATAGGTGTTTATTAAATTCTATATTTTACGAAAATTAACAGATTTCAAAGAAACATGAAAAATGATGAAATTATTTTTTTCGCAAGGTATACTACAAATCTTTGTTTTTTTTTCTCTTCTTCATAAAGCTGAAAAATATTATAAGGAAGGAGGATAATTGGAGTAAAGCGAAAAAGTTACATTTTACGAAGAGTATAAAATAGTGTTGTACTGAATTTCAAATTTCGCGATAAATAATTCCGAAAAGTGTATATTTTATAATGTTCAATCTCAATATTGATGATGAAAGTCCATCATAGAAAAGTAATGATTTTAATTGCAGGTTATTGTTCTTACACGTTGTTTTAGCATTTTTATATGCAATGTTTACATTTTAAAAGCCAATAATTATTGCCAAGAAATTATAGTTTGAACTCTCAGCGCTGCGCTGAATTCATTAGTAACACAGTTAGAACACTTTCGTGACTACGGCACCGTAGAAAATGCGAAAGGAACTCAGCAGAGAGAATAATTATCACATTTTTAAAATCTATTTAACTCGCTATCAGCAATGAATCACGAGTATACGCGCGCAGGAGGAAAAAATTTATCCGTAACATTTATTACGGCAAATAATATTGGCAATTAGGAGCGTGTCGTAATAACTTTCTTACGTAATTTATTGTCACCCGACAACTAATCATAAAATTAATAAAAGATGAAATACAGAAGTTTAATTGGAAACCGTGTAAAACAACAAGTTATATATATTTTTTTAGTTATAAATTTGTTAGCTACATTGTAAACAACTGAAACTATGGATTAAACGTAATGATATATATTTGTAAAATAAATTTAAGTTTAAAATATTAAAGTAGAGTCTTATAACTATTGAAAAAAAAGGGAAAAGCAATTTTTAACTTATACTAATGGGAAAACAAGTATGAATATCATTAAGAAAGTTATTAACAGTTTGGTTTTTTCACTCCTCATGTAAATTCTATATCATTTAACATAAAGTATTAGCCATATAAATCAGCCTTTATGGCTTTCTTTAAAAGAGATTAATAAACATATCTACATAACTTTATTATGACCCGATACTATCTTCGCATGCATAAGATATTTGCGTTTTCCTAAAAAGGTAGGTAGCCTCAAAGAAAATCGCTTTGCATAATGTGATACACTTTTACTCGAAACCGTTCCTTAAATGCTCGCCACTAATTCATACCCCATGACAGCCACCATTAAAGTTTTCATAAAATACATCGTTCAGACAACACCAGCAGAAAATATTTAATTAATCTAATAATAATAATAATAATAATAATCGTTTCACAAAATAGGGAAGCAGCGCAAATCGAGAAAAGCACCAGCGGATCTCTCGGAGAAGATCGGTATCAAAGGAAAAGCTTCCGGGAAGCGGCTATCTCCCGCTACAACACCGAAATCCATCTTCTCTCGGCGCGTGTTCGCACGTACGCATGCGCGCGCAGACTATATAGTCGTCAACTTATCGAAGTCGAGCAATCTCTCGCGAGGCTGCACCGAAATAGCCGATCGCTATATGAGTTTAAATAGGCCTAGAAATTTAACTAGCGCTTTTCCCGCGACGCGTGTCGCTCGTAATTGCCGCTTTGTCGAAAAGTGGATATATAGTTTCGGGGCTATTAATTAACGCCCCCTGACTTGTTATCTTTATTGTTTTGGGGTGTGTGAGTTTCATATCGAAATGTTGTTGAGGTTAAGTGCGGCTTTATTGAGTTAAATGTAGTTTACGAATGATAATTAAAGATATTCATGTGGGGGTAATTGTTCGGAAAGAAAGAAGCAGGTGCAGTTATAGAATGCTCCATTAATATTCATCAATTGTTAAGTGATATTATGACTGGGGATGGAAGACAGCACAGAAAACGTAAGAAATTTTATTCAAATTGGCAAAACTTATTAGCGAAACGATAACAAAAGATTATTAGTAGAACCACTACCACGGGCTCTTTTTTTACCACTCACTCCACGTTGCCAAAGTTTCATCATAACATTTTCACACGGGAAAACCGTTCTCTCTCTCTAATCGTCCAAAAAAAAACGGCGCGTTCACACGCGCCGTGGAAAACTCAGTCAAGATCCACACGCGTTCGAGGAAAAGCCCATTGACCATATACCATCCACTCTTTCTGTCTTACTCACACACACACACACAGCCACCAAAACAACACTCGAAAGTAGCTATACCCACGGTCCATCTCACCTATAAGAGCGCGCTCTCTGCACGGGGGACTTCCCACGGCGGGACTTTACAGCCGCGTATAAAATTCCGGCGCTCCTTTCGGACCGAGCTTTTATCTCTGATATTAAGCGCCTCTTCGGGGAAGCCTCGCGAGTGTCGCTGCTGCTGCTGCTGCTGCATCTGGGATTTGGAATTACAGTAGTGGACAGGGCGGCGAGATGAGCTCGCGACGATAAGGCGCAGAAAATGAATAATAAAACGTGATATTTGTTGCCCCTCGCGAGAGTACGCACGAAAAGGAGAGGGAGTAGTAATCTTGCTGGGATCTTAATGCGTTACGTAATGCTCACATATTCGTTTGAACGCCTGTGCGAGCGAGGAGGCATGCCGAGAGAAAGAGAGAGAGAGAGAGAATAGTATTACGCACAGGTGCGGAGTTCAATCCTATATATATGTGTATGAGTGAGGTTTGGTGTGTGTGTGTGTGTGTGCTTGGAGGAGAGAAAGAGGGAGTTGAAGGACGTTGACGGCGCGGTGGATTTTGCAGAGGAGGTATAGTTCAGGGATTTTTGGTGCGCATAAAGAGGAGGATATTCTTGTGAAATTTTGGCAGAAGAGCTGTGTTGGGAAAGTAGGCTACAATACATATATTTTTAACGCTATATTTCTTACGAAAATGGTCGTGGGCTTGTAAGAGTCCAAGATGATGGTTTGCGAAGAGTTGTGACAGAATAATAATTGGATTGAGTTTAAATGTGGGATATAAAAACATTCTGAATGATAGTTTACTTTTAAAAGTTTTTATCGGTGCCGCTAACGGAATAGTCTCAATTAAACGATATCGAGTTAAATTGTCCGACTTAATTCTCCATAAATTCACCAAAAGCCATATCAATTATTCATAATTTTTTGATTTACATTGTTCTTTGCATGGTTAATAAATCTCCTTTCGAAAATCATAATTTTAGCTTCTTAATAACCACTCTGGCATTATTTTCATTGAATATAACAGCTCGTAAGTACAAAATCGTATAGAGAACAGCCTTGCTGAAATATGCACAATTACCAGCGATTTGTAAATTTAGTTAAGGAACACGAACCTCCAAATTATTTTAACACTCTTATGTATTATTTTAAATTTATATCGTTCCATCATCTTTCTCTCTCTCCCGCATCGTATTATCTTTATTCCCGTGTAAAAGTATGATATACGCGCGCGGCCCGTGAATTATTCGGTTAGAGTTTTAGGCAAGATTTGCAGGTGCAGCGTGTGTACTCGTTGCTCGCGCGGGGCCCGGACTTTAATTACGCGGATGAGGTACGACGATGCGCGGATAAGAGCGGCGATTTTATGAATTTCGAATGAGTCGGCCGTGAATTCCGCGCTCGCCGCACGAAAAAAAAAATGTGTATAGGTTGAGAGCGGCAGGAATTAACGGTTCCGTTTAATTTTATACGGTAAACTTTTTTTCTCTCGGGCAGTGATAGCGTTTTCGAGGCTGATGGTCACAAGATACAATCCGATTGTTCGGATACGCTCGAGAAATAGATAAACAATCGTTCAATTGGTCGAACATGTTTCAACAACTTGTTGAAATGTCTTCTTGGATCTCATAAAAGGATTGTTTACTCAAATCCAAGCATCTATATATGTTTAGTCTAAATAAAATAATAACAGGATACAGAAATGTTATTTTATTTTACGTTATTTAACTTGATGTATTACTGTATTTTCATACAACAAAGACAACATTATGTATAGGACACTAAAAAAGAAATTATATTTATTTAATCATTCGTCTAACCAAACCCCAACTTTCATTCAACAATAAACATATACAACTCCCCCATATAACAAAACGACATCCAAGAAAATCGCCTTCCGTCCACCTCCACAACCAACCGTCAAAGCGCTCACCTGACCCACGGCAACAACGCGCGCGTCCGCAAGAATCTCTCATTTTTTATCGTCCACTTACGGTCCGTCGTCTCTCTCCCCTTCGCTCTTCTATTTCGCTCTCTCTCTCTCTCACTCTTACACGATTCCTCCTGCTATATATACTTGCGCACATCACGCTCGCCGGCGGCGGCGGCGGCGCGGCACGCTCGGCTACCCCATTCATAATGCATGAATTATTATGTACCTGGATATGGTAATTAACGTTTTGCCGGATAAGGGCGGTAATCCGATTCCGAAGGACCTCGAGCATTACAAGGATGACTCGCGAGTCTCTCTCTCTCTCTCTCTCTGCTGCGTGTATAATACTCAAGCGCAGTGAGAAAACTGCTCGGCTTCTGTCACCTTTACGCTACTTTTTCTTAGATTCTTAAGACCGATTATTATATACACGCGATGTATCTTGATTTTGAAGGCGGGTAATCGAGTGAACTAGATCCCTCCATTTTCGTAATTGACGTGGGGAAATGCTTATGTATATACCTGAGTACAAGAATACTCTCTATATGTATACAATAGTATACAAAAAATCGGCGCAGACTTTTACGATTCACGTCGAAGGTCATGCGCGCGCGCGCGCCTGTGAGAAACTCGCGCGCAATACGAATTCCTACTTTACTGCGGCTCTGCGCGCGCGAGTGGCAAGTGCAGCACACACTGGCCGGAGAGACATTAGAGGCGAGAGGCCGAAAACGAGCGCGATAAATATGTCGGGGCTATGGACCCCCTGCCGCGCGGGGTTTGATGCCCCCGGAGTTTCGAGTTCTCTCTACCTCTTTTTTTATTTTTATTTTTCTCTCGAGTTTGTTTTCTTCTTTTGAAGGGGAGAGAATACGTCAAGTGTCCTCGCGAGTCAGCCGGGCGATAAAATGTAGATTTTACTCGTAATCTCGTTTATTGTGCGCCGGGGATGCGCGCCGGGCGCGTGGAAGGCACTTTTACGAGCGCTCTCCGTCACTCCGCGGGAATTGAATTGACGGTTTATGCCGTTTTGGTTGGGCTGGTTTTGTTTGGCTGAGAGAAAGATTGTATATATGTGCGCAGAGGGCTACAGCCTTGAAAGAAGTGATAATTTGTGGCGAACGGTGGACGAGGAGGTTTATGAATTGGAGTGCTTGTGTCGATGCAGTGGTGTACAGTTTGTTTGTGATTTGTTATTTATAAGTGTAGTTTTTTCAGTAAGATGTCGTTAGTCATCATATACTGTTTTTCATTGTGTGTTGGGAATAAGGAATTTGTAGATGATTGTCAGTTTAATTGCACGTCTCGGAATATTCGTTTCTTAAGAAAACTATAGAGAATTTTAAATGCTCTTAACCTGGTACTATAAGAAACAGATAAATGCCAAATACATGTGACATATAGTTGAAGTCCGTTTCTTACTAACTCCAATGACGATCAGTATAATCTACAAAACACACCTTCAAACGCAAACCCATTTGTAAATTCGACCACGACTCGTCGTTTCCAATCCCCAACACCTTCACGAACCGCAAAAAAAAAAAACCTTTCTCTCCTCTATATCCCCACCAAATCCTCCAGATACCCCTCAAAAATTCAATGACCATCGTCTTCCGTACATCACCCTATACGCATTACACACACTCCACCTCTCCCCTCTTCCTCTCTTTCTCCTCGTCGTACGTACACATGCACGCGCCGCCACCTGTTCGTAGAGCTGTCAAATTAGGGCAGACTGACGGGTAGCGCGCGAGAGCGGCTATACCTGCCTAACAGGCGCGAAAGAGCCGCGCCGCCGACGACGTCGCCACGAAGCGCAACCTGTAATTTCGGAGCTCGTTGTTTTTTCGGTGAGAGGAGAAGGAAAGAGTCAGCATAATATCAATAAGGAGGACGGACGGGAACGAAAATTTCAATCTAATCGATGCGGTACTTTCTTGTTCCCTTGTTTTTTTTTTTGTCTTTTTTTTGTTTGAGTCCTTTTGTAGTACTTTTCGTACTTCGTTGCGTTGGTTTTTGATCTTCGGTTCAATGTTCCACCCTTCTGTTTATTAAACATTAGAAAATGTAAAAAATTGTATCTGTAATCGATGAAAAGTGATACTATTTGTGAAGAAAATAACATATCTCGAGTTTATGAATAAATCTCAATTGACTTTATTTAAACGTACCTAGCCACTCTGCATATTGTAAATACGGATTACCTTTTAAATAGAGCTATCTAATGCGGTAGCCAGCAGCAGCAAAGCTATATGAATAATGCAGACTTGTCGAGACACAATCTTGAATTTTCTCAAAGCATAAAAACCACCCGCGAATTAGCATAGCTCAGCTCAGCTATACTAAACACATTTTGTATACGGCGCAACCTTGTTTCCCTAAATTTTCATATTTCCTCTATCTTCCAAAATCATCGTGCCTCGAATTGAAATACAAAGCCTTATCGTCCGACGTCGGCGTATCTACTTTATTGTTGGAAATGTCTTAATAACTTTTCAATCGCGTGAAACGGAAGCTTCTTTCAGGAATGCCCATGTGAATTATTCCATAGAGATAGGCATCGAATTTGAACGGGGGATTCTTTAAATTTCGGAAATCATGTCTCTGGAAATAAACCGATGTTATCTGGAGTTTGGATTTGCATATTAATATCGTTTTATAAACAACGGTTTGCATTTCATCCGAGTCAAAAGGATTTTTAAAAATTCTACGTTAACTTTTTTGAAGCAAAATTGTATGATTGATCAAAAACTGTCAGAATTTTGTGAGGAGACGTCATGATTAGGATTTGCAAAAAAGTTAACCGGTTGAGCGCTAACCTAAAAATATGCTAACTTGTCTAAAATGCCAACATTTAAAAATTTTTCAAAATTTAATATTTTCCAGAATAATTTTAGTAACTTTTAAAGCTTTTTCAATTATTAAAAATCTTGTAGTTAATAATATTAATGTGCGATCTAATGTCTTAAAATTCAGTTGAATCGTATTTTCTTTGTAGCTTATATATTATCATTAAAAATGAGTTTTAATAAAAGCAATAATATCAAGTACTTGTAAAGAAAAAAAAGAAGCTCGTTGAATCATATTCCAGC
>JAPYZO010000440.1:0-75439 GCA_030522905.1 Torymus flavipes | reverse complement strand
GTGTGTGTGTGTGTGTGTGTGTGTGTGTATATATATATATATATATATATATATATATATATATATATATATATACTTGAGTGTAAACAGGGTACACCTACAATTTAGAATAAGATATAATTTGACTTTAAACTTTTAAATATTAAAAACAAAAAAAGTTACAGTTCAGCGCGCTTTAAAACTTATTAATATTACTGTAAATCATTTAAAGATTGATTCAAATTAATATGAATACCTAACAGTTGAAATACAATTATCCTTTTGTTCTTAACTAATTCTAAACAATCTTTTCTAAATAATTTTATGATTTATGCGTCGATTGTGGTATATTCCAATCACATAACGTTACGCAGAAAGTATTCGCTTAGCTCCAATTCCACGTACTGAGGCTAATTAAATCGCTGCAGTTACTCATAAAAAATGTTGGATGAACATCTACACATATACAGCGCGCTTAATCACGGGTTTCAGTTAGATTAGATAAAATTTGTAATTTACTTTCGTTTGAAGCACCGCGAAACGAAGTACTAAATATTTTTGCGAATATCGTTTAATGTCAAAAAGTCATAAAATGAGAATAAGTTTTGATTCGTTAATCGCTTCTATAAATTTTTAACAGTCCATTGCGGGAAATCCCAAAATATGTTACACAATAATGAACGCAATAATTGCTTGTCTAATTATATGCAATTGAGAATGATAAATGATTGAGAATCGCGAAGATCTTTTCCGAAAAGGTTTTTATGAAAATCGAATATGTGTGCTAAAATAACGAAAAAGTACAGTTATAAGTTGCTTGGTTTACAACGTTAGTTTACTTAGGTTAATTTGTTTGACCCGTAAAATGCATTTAAAATGTATTCTATGCGTTAGTTTACTTAAGTAAATTAGAATCCCAATACGGCACTAGTTAGTTTATTAGAGAAAGTTATAATAGCTGTATAAGCACAGAAATTGCAGGCCAATTTTGATGTTGTCAAGCTCGAAAGTTAATTATTTACGTGGAACTTGTATCTTATAATGAAGTATTGTTAGTCGTTAATTGATTTAATATACATGCTATTCATGAACACGGAAAATTTTTAGCGATTATTATCATTTGTGTGAACTAAAAAATCTTATGATTATGTATCATGCTTACTCTCAGTGTCAAATTGGAATAAGATTGATTAACAGGTTCAGTGCCAAGCCCATTATGATGATATTTCATACAATTTTATAAATTTAGTTAAAATTGATTGAAATTCTAAATATTTCATTAAAATTTCGTCATTTTCTATTACCTGAAACTATAAGGTTTTCAAACATATTCGTATTGAATTAGTTTAGATTAATTTTCTATTGTCAACGGATTCGTAAAACCTTGTGGTACAAATATGTACCACATAGCACTAAACCTGTTAAGATTGTTTAAGAGTAGTTAGTAAATTTCCAAAATTTATTGACTTCTAATTAACTTCTTCAACAACGCCCAAGACCAACTTTTCATTCCCAACAGCAAAAGTACCAAAAAGGGCGCGAGCAAAAATAAACCGAAAAGTCAGTGACCCATAACCGCACCACCTTGGCGCTGGAAGGTGGTTCACTTATAAATATATACGCGTGCTTCAAGACTATCATCAATATCAATTAAAAACGTGTAACTCCGCAAAAATCACTGTATATTATACCTATATACCTACCGACCTCTTTCTCGAAACCCGGCGGCACGTTTATTTCGCGACTCTCGCCTCGATTAAATTCAGGAAGGTTCCATACACACACGTCGAATACGAAGTTTGTTATAAAAGTATATATTATAAGCTTCCGCAAAAACTCGAGCGCGCCGCGCTGCTGCATCGGAAGGATAACACACAACTTTGGTCGCCGCACGCATGATTCCGAGGCCGGCCGTATACACACGCGTGGGTGTGGACGCAGTTGTTGTACTTGAGGAAGAGAGAGAAAGAGAGGAACACTTATACGTGTATGTGTGTGTTCCTTATTGCCGCGTACAATCCAAGTGTAACAATAAAGTTTCTAAAGGCAAGTTCTGCGGTGTCTCGCGTTTTTACGAGTATACAGTAGAAAACTGCACTCGTGACACGTTATTTATGCGCGTGGCGCTTTAAGGTTAATGCATTGGATGCTTTTTCATGATTTTGGAATCGAGAGGCGGTGAAGAAGGAAACGGTTTATGTTTTATTGGAGGCGCGTTGAAAGGCGAATGAAATCGATATAGCGCGTTAAGGGGATTTTAATGCGCGCTCGAGGCGAGTAAATCGCTGTAAACGTGGTGCGGACGTTTATGAAGCGCGGAGAACTGCGAAAACAAGAAAAAGAAACACTCGAGAGAATCGTTAATTGCATTTTATATTCTCACGTTTTGATGGAAGCGCCGCGTGGCTGACTATTCCCGGCACGTATCTACTTCCCTATGAGCATTTATTTTGTATCTCGATGCGGTGTACTGAACATAAGGAAGGTTTCAATTGAATTGATTGTTTCCAACTCGCTGAAAGAATTCGAATTTAATGTCTTTTATTTAAGATTGTAAAACAAAACGTTACTTCATTTGAATTCTAATTCAAGATGTAATAGTATTGCCAAATATAATGACTGATATATTTTTTTTAAGAAAGGATACTTTTTTGTGTAACGTTCTTTTTGTCTCATTCAGCATGAGTTTCAAGCGTTACGACCTGCGATTTCTAAGTTTCCAATCAATGGAGTGAAATCTTTTTTTGTAAAAAAATGCTAGGGACCATTCATTTGCAAATATTAGATTTACAGTAGTTTATGAATGTATATACGTTATGAAATAAATCTGTTTATCTATAGTTACGAGAATATCTTGCGAAAATATTTGCCTTCCTTATCGAAACTATATTTTTCACGGTTTTTGAAAAGATTCACAGATATGATTCATCTTTGCGTTTTCGTAAAAACGTTTCCTAATTGCTAAATTCATGGTCATGAAAAGTAAACTAAACAGTGGTGTAATATTACTATAGTTATTGAACAATTTCTTGTCAGATCTACATGAAAAAGTAGTAATTAATTATTTACATCATAGAAAAAAAATAATTATAATACTGCGGTAGCAGAAATGTTTACTTGCAGGACTGTAACACACTTGTGCGGTCAAGAATAAAATTTATTCATAAGTAGGCATATACATAAAATACGTATTTTGTAAACTTAGTTCCCCTACATTGTTTTTAAAGGTCAATTGATATAATTTTAAGCGGAACCCGCCTGTAACCACGGGCCACCTCTTTCGCTCTAGAAATTCAAGTGACGTAAATGAATAAATTCAGAGCATTGAAAATCATTGGTTCTAGAAAAGTCAAGTGACATTTTATTCTATATACAGCAGAATTAAGTTGTCAAGGAAAGATTCTACAAAATATTGATGCTTGCACACCTTTTCGCACCTACTAAACGTTTTGAGAAAGTATATATGAAAACGGAAATACCTTGTTAGATTTTCATAGAATTAATTTATGATGATTTTACAAGGAACGCGTCAATCTTGAGTAAGTGTTACTTCATTAAATCAGTAATAAACCGCATAAATGATCTAAACATGTGTCTCATTATCAATAGACTGAACACGCCTATTAAACGTTTGTTTTGGATTTCTCCTTTGCTTTTTTTTTTTATAAATAGCAAAATGATTTTGAAGTTGTAAAAACTTCAAGTTTAAATCTCTGAAATCGTCACTTAAAACATTGAAAAAACACTAAAGCTAAACGAATTGCTCATTTTAACGTTTGTTTTAAGTGAGAAAGTTACAGCATATTGAAAATAACCGTCCACTTCTGTTCATTTTGCAATATATTACATTTATTATGACTTTTTTTTAACGATTATATAGATTTAGTCATTGAAGTCTCTATACTTCTATAGTCTTATACATACCATCGAAATCTAAGACAAGAAAAAAAAGAACTAAACAACACCGCGACAATCCGACGCATCCTCTCTATCTTAACCAACGACCCTCACCTACACTCTACGTGACATCCATCCCCCCGCATATGCATACACAGCTATCTATACCTGCCGTGCGCGATGATGCACGTCTCCTCCCCGCTCAACTCGCGCTTGCCTTCCGAGAAGAAAAAGCCGGGAGAGAGAGGAGAGGAGTCGCTTGCGCTCGCGCTATAAAAGCCGGCCACGAGGCTCAGGCCCAACCAGTCCTGAAAATATCGGTGTTTCGGGCGCACGCTCACTAAGTAGCTCTCCCCTGTCTTTTTAATCGTTGGCGTTGAAGTTGAAGAGGTTCATATACCTATACCTGACAAGATGAAGTTCACACTGGCTCTTGTTGCGATCCTCGTGGTGGCTGTATACGCCGCCGATGAGAAGAAGAAGAAGGAGGAGGAGAGGCCCAAGACCTTCCGCAGGCTCATCCCCGCTGATGTGCTCAGGGGTAAGGATTTCAAGTTTTTTTAAGGGTTGCGCAATTTTATTGTCCTGGTGGGTTGAAGGTTTCTTTTTTTCATTTTTTTTAAGAGAGAAGTTGAGATTCCAAGCTTATTTTTGTTTTGTTGTATATATTTTTATAGAGAACAAAATTAGATATTCGGTTGAGGTTTTTTATATTGCAAGCTTCAAAAGCTTGAAAAATTTTAATTTTATTTCGAATGTTATTCGCTGCTACAAATTAATGCAGACTAATTCTAAAATTTTTATTTTTATTTCTTAGAAAATTTGAGATTTTAAGCTTATTTTTGTTTAGTTTTATTTTTATATATAGAGAAAAAAATTAGATATTTCGTTGAGGTTTTATATTGCAACCTTCAAAAGCTTGAAAAATTTTAATTTTATTTCGAACGTTATTCACTGCTACAAATTAATGTAGAATAATTCTAAAATTTTTATAATTGTTTTTTGTGGATGATAATATCTTATACTCCAAATAAAGTTTCAATTACTCAACTTCTTTACTTATTCCTTAATGTAATTTCTTACAATGAGATAAAATAAAAAGATTGTGCAATTAAAAATAAAGAACCTTTAAAAACATTGCTGAGTACTCGAGTCTTAATGCCATTTATTTTTATATAATCAGGTTGAACCGGTAACCGATTATAAAAGACACGAAAAAAAATCTTGTAAATTGGGTATTATTGTGATACAACTTACGCAACCATTGTACTTTAAGATTTTATTCTACAGTAGCAACTCATATTTCTTAAATTACCAGCTGCATCAACAATATTCTTTTTGGAATAATGAATTATTCAAAAGTAAATACTGTACAGTGTATTTTGAAAATGCGAAACGAAATTTCCATTTATTTTCTTACATCTCAAAAAAATGTTAAAAAAAAAAGAACAAAAAAATAGACTGCCGTATTGATTTGCATACACGCGAAAGAAAAACAATAATTGGCTAGTATGTACAATATGATTGGTAACCGCAACCAATTATCGTTTCTGTTTTCATGTAAGGAAAAATGTTTCAACTACAACATATTTATTTGCATATACCCCCTATACTCACTATCAATTAATAAAAACATACTTTAAAAAATGAACAATATGAAACGGCACACTATTTCGTAATAAATTCAATCGAGACGAAAAAGAACAAAAAATAACCAATCTCCGAACTTTGCGAAACCACAAAAACAAAGTTACGCCGTCGTCGCAGCAGCCTTCGCGCTTCATCGGCCCAACGATATAAGTACACGAAACTTCTCGAAAAAAAAACACCGACCTTTTAATTACAAAATCGGCCGGCGCGTCATCGAGAAAACCTGCCGACGGCTACCGATGTATCGGAAAACACCGCGTTTCCGCAAGCGTAAAAAAGCCGCTCGCGCTCACTTTCGCCCGGAAGAGATGCCGGAAACGTCGCTCTCGACACGACGACTGCACTCTGAGTTTTTGTTTTATTTTTTTCTCTCCCTCTCCCACGGACGTATCGTATCACGCACACAACAGTCATGACATATATATATACACATTTGCCTGACAATAGGGAGTCGAAATCGGTATTGTGTCAAAAGGGCACTTTTCGTGCTATCTGGAATGGAAAGACTATGACTGACGCGTCGCGTGTGCGATCAGCGAGCTCCTTTTTTAGTGGGACGAGGTAAAAAAGAAAATGACGGCTGTCCGTTGACAGAGGATGTAGTTGTCCTTTGTTGTCGCAACCTATGCGTACCTGGCGATTAATTCAAGAGTCGGAGAACCTGGTGGTTAATTAAGTAGCGAAGGGCAATTATTAGCATATTTCTGGGCGTGGATGTGTACGTCGGGTTGATGGACCCCGCGACGAGGACTTGTGCAATTATAATACAGCGCGAGTGCGGACAGTTGCGTGATTTTTTCGCCGCGTGTAGTAATTAAGCGCGAGGATTGTCGTTGTGCAAAAATTATATATGGCTCAATGAACTCGGAGCTGACCTTCGCTGGCTTGGATTCTCGAACGTTTATTAATCAAAATATTTGGTCTTGGCTGCATGGTTCACGAGTTAGCGCGTTAAGAGTATGCGGAAGGATTGCGGTTTATTTTTTCGGGTTTGATACAGGCCGGTGTATACTAAACAATATTAAGGTAAATAACAATATCGCATTCTTAAAACGTTGTCAGTAAGAAAAATCTTCCGCATGCAGTGTCAGATATTCAGTAAAATTTTTCATTTTTACATTTACTTATATATTTTATTTCAATTGTGGTATCACTTCAATTTAAATTCGATTTCTATACACTTCCTTAGAAAAAATTCTCTGCTTATTGTATATCTGTTATTCTCATAAGTTCGCTCGATCCAATTCTCACTCCAATTATAAACCGCTGTCGCGTCTTCTCTCACCTCCATCGCGCCGCGAGCGGCAAACGAAAGCGAAACCAATTAGCATCCGATCCTCGGAATAGTCTCCCAATGATTCAGAAAATCGCTCGCGTCTCGCATATGGATCACCTTGGGGCATTATATATTATGCAAGCGCGCGGCGGCGTTTAATCGCGCGCGAGATTTCCATCTCCAGTTCTTTTTTTTTATCCTTTCCCTCGTGCGCATGCGTGCATAAAAATGGGACCGTTAATAAGGCGGGGGGAGATAATATTAAGTCCATGGCGAGATGAGCGCCGTAAATTACGTGCTATATACGTAAGCGCGGAGGTTTTTCTTTCTTTTTTTTTCTGTATCTGTGTCGCTTTATTGTGATTCAGAGGTAATTGTTGTGTTTGTAACGGGTGATATATTATATTGTTACCTTTGTGTGTTGATGAGAGTGGCGAGATATACCTTTGATGAATGCTAATTAGGTGCGGTTTATTTTTGTCGGTTACCGAATAATTTTCTTCTATTAATAAATAAAAAGAAAATAATTTTGTTTTAAATTGGTAGTGAAACATGTAGTAGAGATACTAAAAAAAGCGATCATATAAGTACATATACGAAGCATTACTTACTGAAGTTGCATATTCTGTTTCCGGCATTGACATTTTTTTGTGCTCTTGTGAACAACTACGACAAAGTAGATGACAATATTATCCTATAAATCCTATTACAAGATACCTCGTAACGGTGAAATCGATTCGCGATGCAAAATTAGAATTTCAAACACGAATAATTATTTATAGTATAATGATTTTACTTTCATGCGCCGTTTGTTACCGACTGCTTTATTGTCGCGTTACAAAACTGAACTTTCATAATGTAATGCATGTCGATCGAGGATCATTCGACTGATTTGCATTACGCGATACAGACGCATGCAGCGAAAAAATAATGCATGTCATAAATTACAACACTTTAACGTCATGATTTCATTAGCATTATGCCATAGCGTGGATGCATTATCATTATTGGATTTTAATATATTTCTTCGCAATATAAATCATTTTTATTCAAACTTCATTGCACAGTACTTGCTGTTATAATTTATTCCTTTCGTTAATGGTTAATTTTAATATCAAGATAGGTAGCAGCCACTTAGGTTTTTACGCGGCGTAAATGTTACTGCGATGTGAATACATTGTAAAATGTTACTACGGTGCGAACAATGAAAACGAAGTTATAAAAACAATTGAATGATTGCTGTTTGACTTTGAACTTTATTTTACGATTTACTCAGAACCTTCCGAAGCATGGAATCCAGCGAGAAATAAAAATGTTTATAAGTAGATACGGGCTGGGTGAGCTAATTTTCACAATTGAAAATAGAAGCCCGTAAATCACGACGAAACTATGGTTGCAGTGTTAATATAAGACTCCTAATATCTTAATACACGTAATTTTATAAATATAGCCTTACAAAAAAAATTCAAACATTAAAGCATATTGTTAAGAGCTAAATAGCTACACTTTGCGCGCACTACTTTTTTACTAAATTATAAAAATACCTATGTAAAAGCTACAACATTGCCCGCGGCGCGCCATAAAGTAAACCGAGCGTAAATAACTTCTTCAACTAGTTTCAGCGCGAAGCTACACTCAAGTTGTTTTAACAACTCTGACCTAGACTGGTTCGTAATTTTTCGGTACACGACCTTCTTCCAACACCTTATACACAAATTATATTTTCATTATCACGCGACGACACTCAACTCACATTTAAATATCCAAAAAATTATATAAATAATAAAAAAAAAGAAACCTCGCGCTTCAGCACCGAAAACCCGAAGGATGATCCAATTACACCGTGACTAATCCCAGCGGCGAACAATCGCACCGATTAGCCCGATAAGCCAATTACACCCGAGCCTAAAAATACCCACTTGTGTACTCATCATGTAAAAAAAGGTGTTATGGACGATGGATAAGGATATACCCCCGCTGTATAAGCGTTCGAAAAATTCCGCGTGTGCAGTGTGTGTATCCTTGTCATTCTTCTCGCCTGGCGCATGGATCGCCCTGGCCTACTTCGTCGGCGATCTAGATTGCGCGCGAGAGAGCGAATTCGAGGAATTATATACGGAGGAGGAGAGCGCTGATGAATCGCGGATGAGGCGCGTGCTGATAGATCGTTGTCGAGGTGTTTGGGTTGTTGACTTTGTTGATCTTAGGTTTAGAGATAAATGTGTTTGGTTTTTAATATTTATTAAACCTCCACAGTTTGATTAACAGATCTACCATCAGATATTAAATAAAAAAATAGATATAACACGTGTAAAAGTGTATGTACAATTTTCTAAAATTAAATCCCAGATAACATCTGTCATCAGGACACTAATAACATCAAAATTACCGCAATAAAACAATCAACTGTAGAGACACTTTTCCTGCTAATCTCAACACCTGTCTGTCTTCTCCCAACAATGCCGCCATAAGCCGCTAAAGAAAGGCCATCAATGTAACGCGCTGGCAGGTCAATTATTTTCGAATTACCCGTCGACAATATATCCCCCTTTTTTCCTTTTCACCGCGGCGAACAAAGATGAATGCAATCAGTCAAAAGCGTCTTTCTACTGCTTGCGTGTATGTATACACGTATCGAGGGAGGAGTGAAAACTTGCGCATGCAGCATGGAAGGCCGGTGCACGCGACATACACACATACACGTTCGCATTGAAGTCTCCAAGGATGCGCGAGTTTCTCCCGCGGTATATAATATATACAGGCGCGGCTTCCGTTTGCGCACCTCTTGAGATGTTGATTTCAATGAATAATTGGGTTTGCGCCGAAGTCGATGAATGTTATCTATCAATGTTCGCATGGGAAGAGAAAAATGTTTGTGTGTATAGTTTTTCAAAATTAATCAATTTTTCATTGTTTCAAAATAACGTATATGTTAAATTTTCTTTTATAAGGATCATTTGCAATAAATCTTATATTCAATGAGCCAATACAGTTCACGTTCGTCAATGCACATAACGGAATAACACTTGAAATAACAAATTCATTGCTCAACGCTCGAAACGCGTAACCGTAAACGTATATATACAAACATACATACACGCATTCGTCTCGCTGTTTGCAATCGTCAAATAAGCCTTTCGCAAAAGCGCGACGCCTCGCGCGCGCGTCTTACCGTATCCGTCTTTTTCTACTTAACGACACCGCGCGCCAACAATGGGACATATACCTACACGTGTGTATCGCGTCATCTTCAACATTCGATAAAGCCTTGTTTTAACGGTTCCTCGCGGCCTTATAACGGTACGATTGTATATTGACCGGCTTTTTCGGTCGTTTCTTTTTTTGCGCCGAATTAGCAATGTAGATATGACGGGCGGGAACCGAAAGACCCGTTCGCGAATATAAGTCTGTTGTCCGTCGCGCGCGCTAGATGGATGGGGAATTTTTGAATTGGGACACGAGTGTCTTTTTTTCTTCTTCACGGATCATCGTGCTTTTTATCGATATATAATAATCGCACGTCTCGGGATAGCGCAACGATTAAGGTTTGCGTAATTAGCAAGGCTTAATATATTTATCGCCAGATTAAATCATGGCGAATTAAATATATAGCGGCGAGGTGATTATACAATGATCGAAGTGACTCATATATATAGCAGCTAAATGGTATTCTAAATTACAATAGAGAACCGATGAGGCTATTTTCACTCTACACTGAAACCAATCTCGGATCCATTTGAAACAATCGATTCTATATATAAAAAGCCGCTGCTCGCGCTTTCTCCGCCGAAACTAGTCCGCCCACCTCGTAAAATCTCTCTTCCCGATCGCTATATCACCGATCGATCGATCGATCTAAATCGGCTCCTCTCCTCTGACCCCGTCGCATTGCACAAGAAACAAAGAAGGACTCTCGTGACAGTGAAAGTGTCGATCGCCTTGAGCCGTATATACGGGGGTATATGTTTGGTTATACAATAGAACGCTTTCTGCTCCTGTTTCTCGCTCGTTCTCGAGATTTAGACGCGAATATCGCCGCGGACGAAGGATTTTTCGACTAGCTTTACAAAACTTCGAAGTATGTGGCAATCGGGTCATTGAATTTTTCACCTTTTTTCCTATATATTTTTCTCCCGAATTACACAACTCGAGAATTCGAACAAAGCGTCGCTTTGCAGAGCCTTTAGCGGGTATACCGCGCTTAATTAACACAGTTCTCATGTGTGTATAGTACCAGGCATTATATACGAACTCTCTAACGACCCGGCTCTTCTCTAATTCGGTCCTGTGCGCACATACCGTGCAAACATCCAGTCCATTGCCATTTCTCCGTCTCTCGCTCGCGCTTATACAGCACACTTGAGCAACAAGAGCGACATTCCATCACCGTCTCCTCCTCCTCGAAAAGGCGAATCGCTGGCTCGCGCAGTGTCACCGGCCTGTGCGCGCATGCACAATGGAACAATTGAATTGCGTGTATTTGAATAAGCGGCACGACGACGGGAAAATCGAGAGCGCACACGCTAACGATGTTGTGTGTGTGCGCGCGGCCTCGCGCGCTTGCGAAAGTGGCGAAACGCTAAATAGGAGTGCGCTTTTCGCGGGCGTATATACATATACACGCGGTGCTTTGTTCGAGTGGGCGGGGTAATAGAACTGGCCGATTGGTTTTTGGGACTACTGTCTGACATTGTTTATCTTTTTTTTTTTTATAACAGATTTTAATGTGTATGCATGAGCAGTTTAATATTCTTCAAGTAGGTTAATAGTTCTGCGAACACGTTTCGATCGGTCAAGATAGCATGCTCAGTTATAATATATACCGTTTTACAACCACTGTAAAATTTAATTTAGGAGGAAAAAAAAGTCGTCAAAATTTACGATATTGTCATCAGATTATAACACTAAATTAAGATGACTAAGCGCAAAAAACACACACACACACACACACACACTCGTATAATTATACTAGTTTAAAGAGCCTACTTTCACAAGATCGCTCGGACTTAATTCGCCTAATTAATTACACCGCTTTCTATTAGCAATTTAAGCTTCTACTATAAGTATACGCATATAGATTTCAATTACCCAGGGGGTAATGAATTATGAAATCGATATTAAATAAACTCGAATATATATATATAACTTCAACCTTATACACCAAAACTAACCCTCATATTATTTTATTCGCAGACTTCCCCGGCATGTGCTTCGCTTCAACCAAGTGCGCCACCATCGAGCCTAAACAATCCTGGGAACTGACTCCGTTCTGCGGCCGCTCGACCTGTGTACCAGCCGACGACAACAGCGGCCGTCTCTTCGAGCTCGTCGAGGACTGCGGACCACTGCCAAAGGCTAACCCCAAGTGCAAGCTGAGCGAGAAGACGAACAAGACCGCGCCCTTCCCCGACTGCTGCCCAGTCTTCGACTGCGAGGCTGGCGCTAAGCTCGAGTACCCCGAGATCCCAACTCTGCCGCCACCAAGCGCTGAGGAGGCCGAGGCTCTCGCCAAGGCAACCGCCGCAGCCGCTAAACCCGCCGCCTAAGAATTCGATATAATAATGTAACGACGTGATGTATGTGCGCGAGTGAGTGCTGATGATATGGCCCGACCTCCTGAGCGTCCCGATCAGTTTTGTAATTTCTTTTTTTCTTTTTGTTTCTTTTTGTGTAATTATGGTGAACGAGAGAGCGTGTATAATCGAGCGCTCTGTTGTCTGCGGAGAAAGGAGCGACGCGGTTGTATAGATATAGATAGACGATCGACGAATTTTTCGCCGCTCGCTCGCGCGCGTCTATTAATGCGGAGAAAGCGAATGGAAATTTTCGAATGGAAAGCCGCCTATAGTCCGCCACCTTTTGTTTTTTCGTCTATAATATACACACCGAGAGCTGCATGCGCCTCGGAAATTTCTATTCTCGAGGTCGTAATTATTCATCCGGCTTATCATTATATACGAGCACGCGCTGTGTAGCCGAGAAAATCGACATCTGTAAGGTGAAAAGATAGCGCGAGTTGCGTAACTTGCAGCGGCGACTCAGAAAAATCTGCACTTCTATTTGGTTCTTTCTTTATTTTATATATGTAATTGTTGGATTATTTGAAATTGATGATGGAGGATGGACGCGTCGGGGGGAAGGGAGTAAGGCGAGATGAAAATGTACACAAAATCGCGGCCACGTTCGAACTGACTGTATGGGCGAACGGTAAAACGGGAACCTAGCGGTCATTCGCGCGAACACGATAACGTGTGTCTGTGGCGCTCTCTTTTTATAATAATTATTATTATTTACTATTATTATTATTATTGTTTTATTACCGTCATTAATTGTATTACCATTCGACTACGATCATTATCCAGCTGTGAATATTAATGTAAAAATATATATCTGTAACGGCGGTCATTGTCTTTCTCATAGAGCGTGTCGCTAAATTATTCTCGATTTATACCTCGAAAAAAATTATTGTTTTGTTTGAAGATGAGAATTATAAAAAAAAATTTTGTAGCTTATATGCATTATTATACAGAAGTATAAAAAGGAAACATGTGTGATTGTAATTATAATTGTGATTGAATTAAAAATGCGTATATTTAATTTTAGAAAATTTTGTTCGTTATTTTTATGCTATTTCCTCATTAATATATCCTTTATGTTAATCCCTTTTGAAACTATACGAGTAATATAAGCGTTTTAAATAACAACAACTTTAAATTAATTTATATAAAAGAACTTTTTGTGAGTCATTTTCATATAAAAAAGCTTTCTTGGAATCAATACTCAATGCTATTAATTTTAATGCAATTATGTAATTGATACTTTATGCAATTATTAACAGAAAAATACGTGAAGACTATTAGTTTATGAATTTGTATTACATAAAATGAATAATACTTGAATGCACAAATTTATACGATTATACTTATATACTTTTTTACATCCACACAATTTTAACGCCAGACTAATTATTAAATTTTTATTTGTTTCATCTTGAACAAATGTTTTTTTTATTAACTTTTTCTCTAAACGAACCAAAGCTCTTACGAAAATGGATAATGCACCGGTACAAGCGAACACACATCAACTGCTCATTGCTGATTCAAAGAGCGGCGCTAGGCGCGTGCGCTGCACTTGGCTCTCGAAAAGGGAGAGTGCAAGCGACCAACTACACTTACATATATAGGAATTGGTCGCAAGTGGGAATCAATCTAAAGTCTAGACCTATTCCAGTTGGTATATCGAAAGTAAAAGAGATTTTGCACTCAGGGAAGTACTAACTACTTCGTAAGCCCCTTTAGATATATTGGAGGAAATCTTAAATTATATATTTTAAATACGTGCTTTTGCGCTGCAGTTATTTACATAGTTTTGATAAAAGAAAATTCTGTAAGATGAGATTCGCATAATTGTACGACTTAAATTTTTTAAACATATCACCTGATAGGGAGCAATCATTTTCTTCAGAGCAGTACGTCACGTACTTTATTACAATTTTTGATAGATATATAATAGTCGTACAGTAGGATCTACTTGAATTGTTAAGAATGTAAAACTAATTACAAAAGTCGAAAAGCATCATCACTTTTTATAAAAATTTAATTTAAGTTTTATTATTATATTATATTGTAAAATTAAAACACTCGTAATCCAGTATCGTACTCTTTGTTCTTACTTCGAAATCGTAAATGTCCCAATTGTGAGACTATTAGGAGCTCATTTCGTCCGTCACTGGCTATATAATACCAATACGGAACGGATCTCCATTTACCCGCGACATAAAACGAGTGAAATCGCCTCCGTGTTCCACCGCCCGATGAATATTCCACGTCCGCCCGCGTGACAGACATTTTTATAATTCAATATAAATACGCGCGTGCTTGCAGTTTTATGCTAATAATCTCGTACACGTATATCGCATTGTCCGGTACTTTTTCTGCACGCACACACAGTCACGCGGACTCGCCTTTTCTTTCTCCCGCGCGATAATAAAACGAGTCCGGGGGCGTTGAAAAATCCATTTTTGCTCTCGGGCCTTTTTCGAATTTGCAAAGCAGCTGTGAGCAAGGCTGCGCGGCGTGTTGCATAAAACTACTTTTCGAAATGTGCAGTTCTGTCTGTATAAATAATATACACGTCGGATTTGCATATATTATTAATCGTGCAAATATACGAATGCAAATGGCGTGTAAATTGATATTTCGAAAATGGTATTGTACAGGGGCCGCGGTGCTTTTCACGAGTGCATTGTAATATTGTCATAAATAATTAACGATTAGGTCCGACATTGCACCATGAATAATTTCAATTTCAAGTTTTATCCTTATTATCGCATAGATTTTTGCAGTGCGAACATGCAATCGATTGTTAAACTATATTTATTACAAATCTCTTACTTCCTTCATCTATTGGTTTAATAAATTACGTTTTCACTAAAAGTACTTTCTTTACAATATGAAAATACAAAACTTTCCATATATGATATAATCGCAAATTTATCATCTTTGACTCGTCTCCTTTCACCACGTGATTTACAACTATACCCACCGTTCTGACATAAGTTTTCAACGAAAACTAGACCAGTGAAATCGAAAATCATCCAAACCCCACAACGACGATATATTACACCCATACATCGACCAAGTCGACTTCTCAAGGATCCTCGCGCTCTCATGCAGAAACTCTCTCGCGCACTCGTTTATTTTGCCGCATCGTGCGATCCGGCCACGCCTGTATCTCTCAATTATTATGCGCGCAAGCGCGTGAATAATACACACCGCCGTGCAAGCGACCACTTTTTTTCGCGATGCGTCCTTTATTTGGCGGCGCCAAGGTGATATACTTCTTTCCCAATAATATATATATATATGTGTACACAAGTCAACTCCCCCGAGACGTTCAACCCGGAACTCCTAATCCGTGTATCCAACGTATAGGTATAGACATGGTTTTCCGCTCGGCCCGCGAATGCTTTTCCAATCGGCCGCGTGTCTTTCCCGATCGCGCGCGTTTATTTACACTCGTTACGAAATCTGCGCGGATCGAAGTCGCTCGAGATTTTTTTTTCTTCTTGCGCTGCGCGCCGCGTAATGAGACGAGGTAACACCTTCATAATGGGACAGAAGGACTTTTTTTTACCTTTACGTCACTCTTCGGCAGGCAGCGAGACGATTTTTTTTCCTCTCTCGATCTCTCGATCGCGGCGCGTTGTTTCAAGAAAGTGGAAGAATTGTGGATAGGTAGACGAGAGAAGCAATAACTCAAAGTCTATATGGTGTATACGTCGTGCAAAGTGTGGGAATAAAGTTGTTACAATGATGTATGTGTGGGTGATTCATGTTTCATATGCCATGGTGTTATACAATTATACTTGAAGAGTGAAATATATATAGATAATGTTATACTTAACGATTTTTATAAGATTATTATAGCATCGCACTGCATCAAAACTTATTTGTGTGATTATGTTTAAATTAATTTTTTGACACAATGACAACAAAGGATATAAGTAAGATAATATTTTTCACGCTTTGCAACAATAATTATTTATTTATATATAAGTTACATATCAATAAAAATACATATCTTAGTGTAATTGGTTTATTCGTAAATTACTTTCATTCTTCGTGATATTTGAAATACAATTCCTGTAAACACGTACTACATCAGAAGTTGTAATATTGAAAAACAATAAAAGATCATTAAACACGACATCAAATTTGCGATATCACTATTTATTGTATCGTAGATGATGTGAATCTTATAGTTTTCAAAAGAGTGTAGTTATTGTGTTTCTACGTGCACAAAATTTAGTACTATATTCAACTTATAGCTATATCAAGCTCTCAGATTAAATTTCGTATCAAAATATTACACAACGAAGGATATAGTAAAGACCATATTTTCACGCTTTATCAGTCATAAAAATGACGAAAAAAAATTTTGGGGCACAGCTCTGTAATTAAGTTTTTCTTGTTATATATTCATCCCACAATACACAAAAAATGAACGATAAGTAGTCACTTATGATTAACCAATAGCAAGCTATTAAAATGTCAACGAATATTCCGCAGAAGAGCGATTAAAGTAGAAAAAAAGCTTTCATTTAAGCTATAGATCGTTAAAATCGGTCGGTTTTGTGTAAAGACTCTGCTCAAAAAAATTTTTTTCGTCGTTTTTATGACCGATCAAAGAGAAATTTTTGGGAGAATTCCACATATAAGTTACATTTCAACAACAGTACTCAGTGTTATTGGTTTATTCGTTACTTTCACTCTTCGTGATATTCGAAATAGAGTTTTTGTAAATACTACATCAGAAGTTATAATATTCAAAAACAATAAAACTTTCATCGAACACAATATCAAATTTGCAATAACACTTCTTATTGTATTGTAGATTATTAAGATATACATTCAATATATATCAGAAATGAAAAATCCCGGGCACATGCTTAGATGAAGTATCGTGTCAAAATGGTAGACAACAAGGGATATAAGTAAGATCATATTTTTCAAACTTTGCAACGATAATTATTTCGAAATAGAATTCTTGTAAACACGCTACATCAGAAGTTGTAATATTCAAAGACAATAAAGGTTCATCAAACACGACATCAAATTTGCAATATAACTATGCTTATTGTACTTATTGTAGATGATGTGAATCTTAGCTTTCAATGCAGTGTAGTTATCTTATTTCTACGTGGCCAAAATTGAGTACTTACATTCAATTTATAGGTATATCAGCTTGCCTACATTTTTCTCTAAATTCCGAAAATTACGACTTTTAGTAAGATTTAAAATTTTACAACATATGTATATACGTAGGAGGGAATTATATTATAAACTTTTACCACGAGTTGAGATTACTTCATTATCGGCAATAGATCATCATGGTAAAAGCACACGTATTTATCAATGTTGAACTGGAAGAGTGATTAACAGATATGCGATTTTTCCTAATATTTTCAGGGATTGTTCAGTAAGTATAGTTTCAAGTGTTTCAACTATTAAAATTTCAGTTATCGTTTCAATTATTCAATAAAATAAGAGCTATAAACAATTGCGGCACATTTTTACAGGTAATAGCTTTCAATAGATACTGCTTCTGAAACGATAGTTTGTAAAACATTCTCTTGACTAACACTGATATTATAGTTTTCTTTTTTAAATAAGAAGTATAATTTGATAAATATTATATGTTTGTTGATCAGTTGATTAACTATTATATCAATAGATATTCTTTATAGTACTTACATAATGTGTTTAAGATTAAAAATATTTTGTAATTTTAAAACTTTAATGAAATTGTAGTAATTGATTAATATTTAGAAAAATTTTGCACTGAAAAATGTTTTATGACCATAAAATAGTAAATGAACACACGTTAGAAAAATACGTTAAATTGAAATTTTCTAATTTTACTTTTACAAAAAAAAAGTTTAATTGATTTTTTACTTTATAACTTTCTCCATTTTTTACATTATGATATACTGGGTTTATATTTTAAGTTCTCACTAAATTCGCAGAGTAGTTCCCCTTCTGACTAAAATTTTACTCAATTCTTTGTTTTAACATGATTTTTAATAAACACTCTTGGATGTTCGGCACTTAGTCATTAATGATATGATTGATCATAAAAAAATTATAAGAGTACAATTTATGTCGGTCATCGCTCAATTTAATATGTTATAATATTTTTTGGAATGCCTAGGATAGCATTTTCACTATAAAGCGTCCATTCTCGGTGACTAGAACATATTTTATGTTCCTGTTTCAAAAATTTTTTAGTCTTCCTAGGAGAGTGTCAAGGACCCGGATCACGGATTCGGTTGAAGTTTTCCATGGGATATGTTTTGGATGTAGAAATATCAATGAAAACCGCAACAGTAGATTCTAACGCTAAAAATAAGCTTGAAAAATTCCTAAAAAGATTTAAAAAAAAAACTCTTGTTGAAGCAGTAGCGGTAACTACTTAATTTTGGAAAGTCTTTAGTACCATTTAAAAGACAAGAAAATAAAACTAGAGAAAACGACTTTTCATTTGCTTCTTTCAAAAGTTAAAAAATATCTACTTCTTCCCTAGTTATGAAAATTTAAAGTCGAGCAATAAAAAATTATACCTTCAAAATTCGCGGTTTGACTTCATAATATGGCTGAGCGAAAAAGAACGTATCTCGGCGTATATATGAAGAATTAAGGACGTATCTCAGCATGAGAGTCAAGAATACGTGGGATACGTCGTTCTTTATCCTTGCGCCGAGATACGTACGTCATTCTTTATCCTCGCGCCGAGATACGTCGTTCTTCATCTACGCGCCGAGACACATTCTTTTTCCGCTCAGCCGTCGATGATACATATTTTCCTTTTTCAATTTTAAACTTTCATACCTTAAGAAAGAATCATAATATTTTTGAATTTTTAAGAAATAAAATGTAAGCTTGTTTTCTATAATTTTATTTTCTCTTTTTGAAATATAGAATTTAGAAGTTTCCAAAATTAAATGGTTATCGTTTCAAGAAGAGGTTTTTTTAAGATTTTTGCAAGGTAATAGCCAGAAATGTTCAGAATTTGAGCTTTTCTGGGGCGTACATATCTCAAAGTTTGAGCCAAATCAGTGATTGGCCGGACTCCTGACAATCTTCTGGTTAGTTTAAGATTATGAATCAAATAGCACTTTAGTTTTGTTTACCCAAAATATAATATAATATATCGCACATTCAAGTATTAAAATTATAAAAGAAACAACATAACCTGCGCATAAAACAACAATTAAGTGTATCGAGCCAATGGTGTCCATATTTTTATATTTACTTTGCTCTCCAACTACGGTATTCTTAGATTTCCAATATTTATACGTAAATTCCCAAGATTCAGAAATGCCATGTTCTATAATTTTCAATGTGATATCGTCGAATTTTTCAATGTATGGGCATCCTTTTTCATAAGGAATAACTACAAAATTGGGGTTTACCACGATGTTAGAATATTTTATTGGCGACGACCCATCAGCTCTAAGATACTGACTTATATGATACTTTGCGGGAAAGTAGGGCAGTATACAAATAATTTTTTGACCTTTTGCTAATTTTTCGACGCATCTTGGAACACTCTCTATTTTTATTCTTGATTTCAGTGAATCTGTTATGGCATCGTCATTGTACAATATTTTTATTACTGAATCAGAGGCGAATACTGGCATACCTGATATTTCGATTTCTTGCCATGTGCTGAAAGTTTCTTCACTGTACTTGAGTTGTATATTTGTCAAAAAACTAAAAATTTCGGTTGTATATTTCATGGATAATAAAACTAAGGTAGAATACAGAATCCTTTTGGACCATACCTGCGACTTTTCCAACGAAACGTTAATTGGAAGTATTTCAAAATTTTGGAATGTTTGCCGCGAGTCTTTGGAAAATTTTAAACTAGCTGTTTGAAAGAAAAATATTATAAAAGTGAAGCTGATAAAATACATAAAAACATTTGGAGATATAGCCACATTGGTTTTTGGCAAAACAGGTAAAATAACTACAAAATAACTATTGCGAATCGATGTTCCAATTACAATACCCTTGTCTTGTATAAGTGAAATCATATATGGTTTTGGTATCAAATTAATTTCAGAGTTTTTTAATTTTTCAATAATGTGAGTAAATGGGAAATCATCATTAATATATGCAGATATTCTTTCCAATTTAAATTTCATTTTTTGAGAAAATACTTCAAAAAATGAAACGCATGTTCCACCTATTTTCAAAATATCACTTTTATTATTCTTGTAAACGAATGAATCTGGAGGAAAATGGAAAGTCGGAACCATCAAGGAGTAATAATTCATATCTGATAATTTGTCAGGAAAGATTATTACACTCGATGATATATTTTCAAAGTTAATTATTGTTTTGAAAGGATTATAATTGATTACTGTAGCATAGTTCGAATCAAAGTCTATAATCGTAAAGTCTAAGAATTTAAGAGTCCAAGCATGCATTAAAACATTAGTCAAATTTTCTTTGATAATTGCTTTAGTACTAGATGATGAAAATACTAACAATTTTGGACGCGTTTGTACTGGACATAGTTGTACAAAAATATCTAATAGTTTATAAAGATGTGACATACATAAATTTTGATCATTTTGATTTAGCCAAATCGCGTACAACGTTGATAATCTTGGATTTTTTAATATTGGCAAATTAAGTATACGATAGTTAGTTAAATTATTCATTTTCGAGATATCGAATATATCTATAGACACTACGGGCGTACGTGAAACAATATTTTTTATAACACTTTCTTGAATAATGTTAGTATCTTGCAAAAGAAAAAGCGTTATTTGATAGAAATTATACTTGTTGATTAATTGATTAACTATTATATCTAGTAGTAATTCGATATCGTTGTCTTTAGTATATACGTAATATGCCGAACTTAAAGTGAAAACTATTTTGATGACTAAATGCATCTTAGTTTCTTATGCTGTCCACGACTTTTCAGAGGAAGTATCTTATATGCCGAACGCTTCTAAAATAATTTTCTAAATTTTATTTAAAAAAAAGTAATACATTTCATTTACTAGTATTAGTACTCAGAGAAATCGAATATGTTTTACAACTTTGACATACTAGTATTTTTAAAACACTTAAAAATGGACAGTAAATTATAAAGAAAAACTGGAAATAAAATTATATCGATTAAAATGTAGTTGGAAAGATTTAATCTTTTTTACTTATGTTCTAGTGCCTTCTATTTTTCTAAAAATAATTTGACAACTTTTTATTTAATTTTTCTATTTATAGATGTTTTTTTACATTTCCATATTTTTATTTAATCCTTATAAAGCTAAAATATACCTGGGCCTATGGATTAAAATTCTATAGGAGAATGTTTAGGAGAATGTTGTTTAAAGATTTAAATTATAATTCCGTAAGCTTATATATCCAAATTCTTATAATTATTCTATTCTTTGCGAAACTATACTTACGATCAACATTATTTATAACTTTAGTCGTCGAAGTTAAGTTTAGCCGAGTCCGTTATATCAGTTTTAACTTTTTTATTATTTGTGTCTAATAGCAAAATATTTCCATAAATACTGTAGTAAAATTAGTTTTCTTATAATTCATTTCTTGTTGTATTTTTATTTGATCGGTGTACGAAGTAATATATTATTTTTAAAAACTGCTCATTTATAACAGAATCGTATAACTATAATCGTTTTTTATTTAAATCCATCTCTATTTCATTAGCTCGTTCTTCCTTACTTGTCTTTCGCTATACTAACTACCTTATACTTACGCTGACGTAATGCTTTCCTTCCTTATCCGTTTTTCGACACGCAGACAAGGAAAGTGTAATTTTATAAAAATTTTTCACTAACTTAGCCGTAAAAACGACGTATATGGACAAATCCGACGAAACCTGTTGTCATGTCGAGCACAACTGACCCTACTCTTGTTTATCCACCGTCATGAATCCTTACCATCCTACAACCTTTTTCCCTCTTAGCCGTTGTAGGTACGTAACCTACAGTCGGCATGATACCCACCGGAGGCAACTGCCCCTGACGAATATTTTGTACTATTTGGACTTAGAATAATTTCAAATGTTTTATCGTATTCTGACTTAGAATATTTTCGAGCAGAATTTACTTAATGCTCTCAAAGCAGTCGGCGCTGCCGATCCCTGCAATTTGTGCATTTTCGACGTTTAACTTCAAAATTACGAAGAAACCAAATCTTTTAATTTTCAAAAAAGGGAATTAAAGCTCTTTCTCTCTATTTCTTTTTTGAATCTTTGACTAGACCGTTTCTGGTCTAGTCAAAAAGTATACCATTCGATGGACGTTGTACAACCACGAATTTCTTTTATAAATACTACAAACAACTAGAAAAACAACGTCTGATAGGTGTATTCGAAAAAAAAAAATTTCGAAAACCATATTTCGGCTTTTTCACAGGTTTTGAGAGATTTGGTGCCAGTGATTCGTATAGGTACAGATAAGTATATAACTTACTTCTCTACACAGTTTGCCGGCCTGCGAGAGCGCGTAAGGGTATATCTACCGGCTTGTTTTCGCACGTCGCACTTTCTCCAGTCCAGTCGTGATCGTGTGGTGTACTGCTGCAGCAGCGTGTGTCTTACCACAGTGTTGCGAGTGCGCGAAAAATGGCAGCGGCGATCCAGGGTGTCTTCAGCGACGAGCAGCGCGGGGCCGTGCTCAAGAGCAAGGTCCTCGTCGTCGGCGCCGGTGGCATCGGCTGCGAGATCCTGAAAAATCTCGTGCTGTCCGGCTTCCCCGACATCGAGATTGTGAGTATATTATGTACGCGTACAGTGCGCGCAAAAAACCAAGCTAACCTCAATGTAGCCGCGACGCGCGTCGCCCAATTCGTTTGAATAATATTAGATGAAATACCTGGAATTTGAGGTGGTTTTTGCATGTTAACGCGGTTTGATGAAGTTTTTGAACGAAATTTGTGGTTTGGGAGGGGCGCAGAGAGGTAATTCGAAGTTGTTTCTGGAGTTCGTTGGCGAGAGGTGTCTAACCGCTATCGCTCTGTTTTGACTTTTTCAGATCGACTTGGACACAATCGACGTTAGCAACCTCAACAGGCAGTTCCTGTTTCAAAAGCAGCACGTTGGAAAGTCGAAGGCCGCTGTGGCACGCGAGACTGCGTTGACGTTTAACCCCGATGTAAAAATTGTTCATCACCATGATAGTATTACTTCGTAAGTAAAAAGTGCCATAATTACTGTAATATAGAATATAAACATATGGAATAATAAGTAAAGCTTTTGTTGTTTTTTTTTTCTTCTTTGCAGAACCGACTATGGAATCAACTATTTTAAGAAGTTCACACTTGTTATGAATGCATTAGATAATAGAGCGGCAAGAAACCATGTCAACCGCATGTGCCTGGCAGCAGAAGTGCCATTGATTGAGTCAGGAACAGCGGGTTATGATGGGCAGGTAGAGCTTATCATGAAAGGATTGACACAATGTTATGAGTGTACTCCAAAAGTAGCACAAAAAACATTCCCTGGTTGTACTATACGCAACACACCTAGTGAACCAATTCACTGCATAGTTTGGGCAAAACATTTATTTAAGTAAATATCTTTTAATTTGAATAAATTCACTTGAATTTTTATACAACACATTGCCATCACTTACCTAACATTTTTTTTATAATTTTTAGTCAACTGTTTGGAGAAGAGGATCCTGATCAAGATGTTTCTCCAGATACTGCTGATCCAGAAGCAGCAGGAGGTATGCATTGTTTTAACAGCCTTGAATACACTAATTTATTTTCAAATACTAATAATATTTTAATTATTATAACAGATACTGCTGGAGAAGGTGCTTTACAGTCAGAAGCCAATGATAAAGGAAACGTTGAAAGAATTTCCACAAGGACATGGGCACAATCTACCAATTATGATCCTGAAAAGATATTCACAAAACTCTTTCATGATGACATCAAATACCTCTTGAGTATGGATAATTTGTGGAAAAAACGTAGGCCTCCAGTACCATTAGAATGGAATAATTTACCAGATGGAGTAGCTGGCTGCAGCAAAGACGATGCAGACACAGGATTAAGGGATCAACAACAGTGGAGTATAGCCAAATGCGGAAAGGTATTTGCAGAGTCGATTAAGACTTTGAGTACAGCCTTTGCTGCCTGCAAAGAAAAATCTGCTACAGATCATCTTGTCTGGGACAAGGATGATCAAGCTGCTATGGACTTTGTTGCTTCTTGTGCAAATATCAGAGCAAACATCTTTGGCATTTCACAAAAAACCCGATTTGACATCAAATGTAAGTATTTTTTATGCTTACAGATATTTAATATACAATCATAGTAAAAATTTTTCATTTCTTTATTAGAAAATTGATATTTATATGAAATGTAATGTTTTTTAGCAATGGCCGGTAACATTATCCCCGCGATTGCCACCACGAACGCCATCATTGCTGGCGTAGTCGTCTTGCACGCTTTCCGCGTACTACTCAACAAACTAGAGGAATGCAAATCGGTCTACCTGCGACCAAAGATGAACCACAGAAACCAGCTGCTCGTTCCAGAAAAGTGCGTTAACGCACCAAATCCCAAATGTTATGTGTGCGCGCAAACGCCCACAGCTGCTCTAGCCGCAGATCTGAAGAAGATGACGGTTAAACAACTCGAGGACACAGTACTCAAAGTCGGTATGAACATGATCGCACCGGACGTGATGATCGATGGCAAGGGTGTCGTTGTCATCAGCAGTGAGGAAGGCGAGACCGAAGACAATCATAACAAAGTTCTCGAAGAAGTCGGCATATGCGACGGGGTCATCCTATCCGTCGACGATTTCCTGCAGAACTACTCGCTTAAGGTGACAGTGGTACACAGGGATAAGCCCGCACCGAACAGCACGGATCCAGAGTTCGTTATCACAGCTGATGCTGAAGATCTCAAGCCAAAGGAGGAGAATAACGTTGAAAAACCATCTACCTCGAATGGTTCAGTAAGTAACTGTTGCCTTATAATCACAGTAGTTATAATTAACTGAAAAAAAATAACTTCATTTACTGTATCATAAGAGATGTTTATTTTATACTTATGGTAATGCAATATTTAATAATATTATAGTAAATATCTATAAAAAACACCTTATACAATGTGAATTTCCTTGTGAATTTCTATCACATATTCATTCATCCTTGCATAATATTGTCAACAAATATCCATGCATACAACATTTTCATCCAAAAATCTTTCGATTTTAGGCGGCTCAGAACAACATGGAAATATCGCCAGAAAAATCAGAGCCTGGCTCGGCAAAGAAGCGAAAGCCCACGGACTTGGCGCCAGTGGAAGATACACCGACAAAGAAACGCAAGATCGAGGTGAACCACGTATCAGACAGCGAGGACGACATCAGCATAGTCGAGCACGACACCGTCGTCTCTTCCAAATCTGGCGCGTCGTCCTCATCGTTGAAGCAAAAGAGTGTGGCTGCAATGGACGACGACGACGACTGCTTCATCGTAGACGATGACAGCAATGATTGCGTGATCACCGCACAAGTCACCAATTGAAAATCGCGATAGTTCAGGACAATGTGTTTGATTATATAATAGTACATTATGCACCTAGGGAGTAAAAGTAAAGAATGTCCCAGATCGCATATAGGTGCATATACTACTTTTCTCCAAGAGGAGCGTAAAATGCGTAGGCTGTCTTTCGCCCGCAGGGCGTACAGTACGCACTTTACGCGCCGTGTGGAGAAATATATATATTTTTTTTTATTCTCTCTACATTGTTCGATGTGAAACGAAAAGGAAAAAAAGATGAGGTTTCCTCTTTTTTTTTGTATTTTCAAGATGACAAAATATTTCAAATTTATGCGCGTTCCATTCTTGTACATTAACGTATTTCAGTATGATAATAACTCATTATTTTATTATTTTTTTTTGTTATGCACTTTAGAGAAATTAATTTCATATGATTATATAAGATAGCAGATGAGGATTTTTTTCCATCTAAGAAACTACCGTATTTTATACTAAAAAGAAGCGTTCTTTTTTTCATAAGGAAAAATCTTTTATGAATAAAAATTATTCAAAAATAAATGATCAGTAATTTATAATTTATGAAAATATGTAGGTTTAATCCCCATCGGTACACTCAAAGTATTTATCAAATTCGTAATTGAACATGTCAAAGTCTATTCTGTACTTCTCGTACAAATTAACAACAGCCTCGTGAGTGAGATTCTTAAAGTAATTACAAGTTTCGTCAAAATTTGTACGCCCATCCTTCGTCTGTTCTAAATTTGATAAATAAACTTTATTTTTGTTCACATTCATACGACTGAAGATGTAATCTATTTCTCCCTTCGTGTAATTATCCAACTTCAATACATAGTCATATTGAAGAGAACAAAGCGAGCAATGTTTGTAGTACTGATTCCAATGTGGATCATCGTACGCAGAATCTTGCTGTAATAGCCATTTAACGAACTCGTTAAATGATGGAATTAATTTTAGTCTGAAAAATGGAAACGCCAAAATACTTTATTAATCGTGTGAATAAATAGACATAGAATGTTTTAAACAATATACTTACCTTTTATCTTCGAAAAATATTTTTATTAAAGAAGTATCGTGAGTTCCAGGCGAGTCAAATAATTCTGGTCTTGTCAAATGAAATATTTTTGGAACGAAAATCCAAGATTGAGCCGTGTGCCTCGTATTATCTTCTATTCTATCTCTATTTTAAATATGTAACTTTATAATTCAAAGTTGACAGCTTGATAAAGAATCATTTTATAAATAATTTGAAAAAATACCTATAAGCAGAAACAAGTCTCTCAAATGGATGTCTTACAACTAAGAGTTTGAAAATATGAGGATCTTTTGTTAGCTTTCTTAGTAGTAAATCAGTTTTTGGAGCTAAAAAGTCGATCTGTCTGCAATATATTAATAAAATTAAAAATTGATAAAATTAAAAATTTTTTTAAATATTAAATATATTTTTTACCTATAATAATCGTGAGTAACCATTATATTATTAATGTCAGAAAACATTTTTGTAAAACTCGTTGATCCTGCTTTTCTAATATAACAATACAATCCCTGATGCTCAGTACTGTATAAAAAATTCCTTCTGTACATAGTGGAAGTAGTCAAATTATTCTCTTTGCAAGTTTCTGAGATTTGTTTCAACGTTTTTTCATTATCCTGAAAAAGAACTTTTTTAGTTTTTTTTTTAATGTAAAGAATAACTCCAGAATATTAAAAAATTGCCTATTACCGTAAGGTCAATAGAAAACGTCTCAGCTTTTTTGAGAGCTATAGCAGCAACTATTCCTTTATTCATCAAAACATTTGAACTATTAAAAGCACCCTTTCGCAAACCTGACCGAGGATTCTTCAAGACATTCAGCACGTTGTCGTAAATATAATCACTACTCTTAATTTTAATAATCAACAAATTAACGCCGAGATAAATAATGAAAAAGAATAAAAAACGCGTATAAAAGGATTTGAGATTCATGGTTCCGAGGCTTCGTTTCTGGTTGACAGTCGATTTCGCACTGAAGATACAGCAGCTTCCGTTCGGAGGCACACACAAACACACACATGTTGTAGGCGGGGATGTTCGTCGCGATAATTCCTTATCTCCTAGGCTCTTTCTGCCTCAAAATTAAATTTTACAAGGATAGTGCCAAACGAATCTTGTGAATTTAACATCTGATTTATTATTAACTTAAGAATAAGTGATAAAATCTATAATAATATTTAATAATTGAAATGAAAGGTGAGTGTAAGTCTTATAGTCGAAATGAAGGTAATGAATAAGTATGCAGGATCTTTATGAAGCGAAATAACAGTTTAATGCAAAAATGGGTTTTATTTAGGCTTTAGTACGTTATCAGCCATTTTTTTTATTTTTCAGAAAGTGAGTGTCACAAGAGTAAAAGAATTCACGATTAGAGATCACTGGGGTTTCTCTGCCATTTTACAATGTATCGCAGGTGGCTAAACTCTTTTTTTCCAGTACTCGTACAGTATAAAAAATCGTATACAATGCAACAACGTCGGCTAACATACTAGGAATCAATATTTTCACGTTCAATGCACTGACAAACTGTGTCGTTTTTTTACTCTTAGTTTATTTATTATATATTCGTGATAAATGCTTCTTGATTGAAATTCTGTTTATTTTTATTGACACAAAATGGCTCGCTTGCAGATCACAAAAGATTCATCGAAATATAATAAACTACTGTTTATTCTCTAACAAAATCGTATGCATGTCTATAACTTTGCAAGCACTTTAAATCATTTTACAAGTACAGAAACTAAACTCTTGTTACGTATATAAAAAAAGAGAAATAAAGCATTTACATTTTGAACTCTGGCCTGTTACAAGCTAACCATATATAAATCACTTCATCGTAAGTCGATTCAGTCACAAAATCTAGCATATACTTTTATGCAACATTACTTTGTGCATGAAACTCTAAAAATTCTCACTACAAGATGCAAACATTTTATAGTAAAAAATATTTCACTGCTTTATCGAACTATTTTAGTCATTGGGATATCTAAATAATTTTCTAAACATATTACAGGACAATAACAATGTAGTTTCTATGTATAAAATGTCCAAAAAATGTAAGTAAGGAAAAATCAAAGTAAATAAAAATTTTTTATTTGCGCTTACAAAATAAATAGAAATTCACGTATTTCTTCACAATCTTAGTGTGTATTTTATCGTTAAGTTGAACTTAAGAAAAATATTTAATTATCCCGAATGTATTGAAATATGTCGTTAAAACAGGAAAGAAATTTTTTCATTGAAAGAATGAAACACTACCGAAATGAAATCTAAGCTTTAGCAAAAAACAAAAAACAGAAAAAAAACGATATTTATCCAATTCGGAATACTGATTAGAAAAAAATATACGGCACGACATAGCTTCTAATTGATTTTTCAACGCACTGTATCGCGTTGTATTGAATTTTGTCGAGATATATTGCTTTTCTTCGAAATGCAATCCACTTTTACATACATTAAATTCAATAATGAAATAAATCTCTCAAAATTATTTGCGAGAAAAAAAGAATGCGTAAAAAAATTAAAACTTTTTTCTTATGAGCTACATCACACACGTATACGTCTCGAAAATCGACGCTCACAAAGAATAGAAAAAGAAGATCACTCTCAACTTCATCTACTAAAGATGTGTCCATTTCGGCAAGTTCCAGCTCGCGGTAGCTTTCCTTTTTGTGTAATTAATCTTAGAGCCGGGAAAAAAGCGTGTCACAATTGGAAGTAGTTGTATCTGATCAAATCTGAACTACAATGTTTGCGCAGCTAAATTAAGTCGATCGTTAATGCATGATGTAGTGAAGCATAAAACGTAAACTACAAAAATATCAAAATAGTAAAAAGATATACATAAGTCCCTTTCTTGCGTACATGTGCCATACTAAAATGTTATTCCATCAAAGACTTATGTTAATGCGAAGGAATGTCAAATTTCTATTAATCACGCCATACGTCCTTGAAAATTTGAAACATGTATATAAAATGAAGGTGAATCGTTTCAGATCCGATAAGATACAAAAAATCCATTTCGTTTTTTTCCTGGTCCTCTCTGAAGCTACATGGAGAAAAATTAATAGTGTCGTGTAATTAATATATGACTTGATTGGAAGCGATGCTGTTTTCACTAGACAAATAGTTAGACTGAAGAAAAGTCATACAATATTCGATTGTAAAATTCAAAAGCCAATCCTGAAATTTCTTAAACTGAGCATTCGATACCCTTATTCTACGAATTAACACCATTTCTTTGCGTTTGGTACGCAAGTATATACATACAATCATTCATTAGAAAAGTTAAAATTTCGTCGAAACCTTTAATCCCCACGCAAAGACAGCTCAAAATCTTACCCCTAAACGTCACTAATCAATCGTTTCTCCATGCGAGCGCGAGCCGAAGAAGCAGAACCGCGAGGAAACGTGAGAAGCCTCCCACATCATTTTCGCCTCTACACTAAACTCCTCGCCTCCGCAATCCCGAGGCGAGACGAGAAAGAGAAAAAAAAACAACATAAACTCTTCGCCCCTTACACGTTCACCTATCTGCGCTCACGGTAGCGATGATGATGATGTTCGCGTGAGGAGCGGTGTTCGCCATGACGGCTATGTCGGCTGCTCGTCGTGCGCCAGAGGAACTCGTCGACGCTGCGCTCGTAGCTGCGCTTGTCCATGCTGCCTGCCGCTGCGGCGGCTGCTGCTGCCGCTGCTGCAGCTCCGTAGTCAGGAGGCAAGGGCAAACCTTCGTAGTAGCGCGGAGGTGGGGGCGGAGGTGGTGGCGGCAGCGAGTCGTAGGGTAAGGAAGTGACGTATGGCGGCAGAGGAGGTAGCTGGTGCTGCATCGTGCGCATGTAATCGGCGACATAGGCCTCTGCTGCTGCTGCGACGCCCAGGGCTGACGCACCGTAGCCTCTGTAATTAAGAAAATAAATTTTAGGTGTGTTTTAGTTAACAAACAGTTAATAAAACTTTACTAATGCTATGGTTGAAATAATAGATTTTTCTACAGAATAAACGTAACAATCAAAGTAATTATAGGTCGACCGCCATTTATCTTCGATACTGACTAATCAGTTATGAGTCATCTGGTTTCATTTTTATGTGTTTATGTCTGTTTTCAAGATAACAGCTTACAACAATATTAAAACCATAAAATGTAGATTTTTCAAATGTAGGAATAGAGCTTTTAATAATAGTGCCATGCATAGTACTGTTTATAGGCACTATAGTTTATAAGCGGATGTTCTAAAAATAACGTACCGCTGCTTTATGGATTTTATCGATTTCCTAATTTAAGTCATGTTCAATGTCTTCTTTTATATATCACATATACTAGCTAATAATATGTTGGAAAATAAACAATATCATGTTTTGTTTCTATTTTCCGTTATTCTAGTCTTTTAAATTTATTGTTTTTTCATAAAATTTATAATCCTATTATTTTTATTAAGCTAATTTAGAATTTAAAATAAAATTTTTTTCCTTACTTTGAATATTCGCCACGATTAAACCAACTCGAATATCGATGATGGTCTCGTGAATTTCTGGGGTCAGCTGGTAAGTGTCCGCCTCTCGCTAAAGAGGCGAGTCGCGATCGCGACGTGAGAAACAATCTGCGACCTCGGCCACGTGTTCGTATAAATCTAGGTGTTATCACAGTTCTGTTTTCACGGTTATTCCTGTTTGCTGGCTTCACCACATGCTTAGCAGCCTCTTTTGACTTACGCAAAATAGGAGTCATTTCTATACCTGTGTCGAAATAAAGTTAACATTTAATCTCGGTTTCGAAACCTTTACGTAAAAGATTTTGTAAAACCTGGTGGAGAAAATTTTTACCTTCGTCTTCTGGAAATAATCTACATAACTCTTCTGCTACTCGAGGTTCTATTTCCTGCCCATCGCGTCCGATTTTCACCTGCTTTCCGTCATTCCATGGATTATACAGGTGAAGTGTTGCTGTGAAAGGTAGTTCTTTTCTGCATATCCAATCCACTTTGAAAACTCCACCTAAGGCCTTAGCAGATAATCCAGGTGGCAATACCTAAAAAAAACATTTTTGTTAAACAATTTTTTATCTTATTTGGTACTTAAAAATAATTAAGATATCATATTCATACCCAAGAAATTGCATTCCCATCCCTTCGGGATTCTGTACTGAGCCTTGCAAAACCAGCAAATTTTCCAGATTCTTTTACAGAAAAGATAAGTAACACATTTCTTGATTCTCTGTAAGCCTGATTAAGATTTGCTTCATTCTGTGGAAGTGTGCTCCAAACCCCTTTAGCTTTTGATAGAGTTACATTCTCAGCATTATTGGATTTAATAATGAAAAACCTATAATTCAGATAACATAGTTATTAAATGTATTGTTGTGTATCAGAGACATACAACACAGAAGTTATTTACTCAAGGTTTGTGTACAGCTACAAAATTAAAATTTAATTTATTAAAAATTTTTTAATTTTTTGATTAATGTAAAATGTAAATGATTTAATGAAAAATGAATTTGGAAATATATATGTGAATATATATAGCATGAATATTAGCATTTATTCTACAATCATTACAGTTTCATGATTCAAGTTTTAATATGTTAATATTAGTAGTAAGGAAATGAAAATGATAATTAGTGCATGTAGAATAATGTAATATAAAATTTATAATACCTTGCATCCCTAAACAAGTAATTTATCTTGGTAGCATAATCATAACTTTTTGCAGTAGATACTGGTTTTTGTGGTAATTTTTTAGAGTTTGAACTTTCTTTTGATCTAGCCCTTTTCGCCTCAGGACTAGAGGAAGATGAATCTCTGGACTGTCTTCTTTTGCCTCTACTTCTGTTATTTCGTTTTGTGTCTTCTTTTGAAGACTTTGTAGATACTGATGTGATTGATGGCTGACTGGAATCATCATCGTCATCCTCATCATCATCTTCATCATCTTCAGAATCTGAACTGCTAGATGAAACTTCACTTCGTGTATCATAAGTTTCATCTGCTCCTATTTTCAATTCATCTCCTATATCATTTTCACCACTACTTAGGTTTAAGTTTTCCCCATCTGTGTTGTTTTCCATTATTCTAAATTTTCACTATTTGTCTCGAGATCAATAAAATATTTCACCCGGGATATGTATCCCTGGATAAGCCAATTATTTGACTCCAATGCAGCCCTTTCACTGTACCCTTTCTGAAATACAGATATAAAGAAATTTAATAGAAGCCCTCTATCAGGATAAAATTTTTATTTAAATTAGTACAACATGGTGGTTATTAAAATATTTTCACAATATGGTAGTTCACACCTTAACTATAGTACTGTAAAAATGTCACTTTGATGTAAAATGAAAACTAATTTTACACAATAAAAAGTGATATTGCTTTACAAATTTTTAGAATACCTATTGTTGGTCAATATTTATTTACAATTTTAGCTCCCTCAAACCACATGAAAAAATTTGTTAAGCTTTTTAGTGAGTTAATAAGCAAATTTTTCCATAAGGCCTATATTTTTTTACATAAACTTCACCCAATGTTAATGTTTATTGATTTTAATCTTGTAACTTGTTTAATGATATTTAACATTTATAAGAATAAAAATTTGGTATTTCTTAATCTTCATAATTATTTCTACAAGAGTTAATTGAATTTAGCTTAATATACTTGACTAAAATATTTGAAGTAAAAAAATAAAAACTTCATAAGATTTTTTACAACAATAAAATAATTAATCATTTGTAAATATTTCATCTAATAGACCACCATGTTTATAATCAAATCAAATCCACTAAAACATCTGCCTATTAATTTTCATTAAAACTCTGATTAGAAAAATTCTGCATTAGTACTTTATTCGCAAACATGACACAAACAAAAATATATTAAACCTGACCTCAGGGCACAACAATTGTAAGATTCTGTGACACATTTGTTGTCGAGAAAGTTTATGTTTGTAACAAGCAAAAGTTGAACGTTATCCATGATTTTCAGTATCTCATAAAGTGTTCTCAAGTTATCTATGGCAATAACCAAATGTTTACAGTTTCAACAGGTTTTTGACAGGCTCATTTCATTATCTTTACTCAAAAAATGTGATATCTCTAATTATATTATGTAACAGTTATACAAAACTATGGACAAGTTTTTGCTTTTGGTTTAGACAATGTATATCAACAAATCATTGGGCACAGGTGGAAGGTTGTCCCCACTGTATACTCCAAAAAGAGGAGCGACGAGTTTGTTGTTTATTTTTTTCAAAGTTCTATATTTCATTTCCTGTATTTATAAACATTACAGAGAACTCAGGTAGCAACAGACTCAGAGCAGAGAGCTCCCAGTGAGGAGAGTGTGGAACTGGGGTGGGCAAAACACATAGGCATATAGTCCATCAAGGATTATAGAAAAAGAATGGTAGAGTCCTATACACATATACTGCAGGAATAAGCATCATCATATGTGTGCATTATCAACACACACAGACACACCACTTCATGTAACGGAACAAGATATTTATCCTCAAATAAATATTATTTATATTTTTCCCCGAAAAGAAGAGGACGCGAGCCCGAGCTACTTCGAGTAAAGTTCGTGTGAACGCGGTCGCGAGTACAACTTTATCGAACTGACCGGGGTGAAGTCCTTTTTGGCTTTATCTCTTTTTCTATCTTTCTCTCTCTCTCTCTCTTTCACTCTCCCTACATATATATCTATATCTATGCGTAACTATATACGCGACCGCGCGTAGACGGACAACAGCGGACGCGCGAGCGAGCATCGAACCACCCCAAGGATAGAGAACACGGCGCGTCTAGGTGTATATGCACGCGCACCACCGCGTTTCTTTCGAGTCCGTGTGTGTATATATATATATATATATATATACGTATATACTGCTATACTCTCTCTATCTCCCCGCGTAGGTATATATATGTGTACACGCGAACGCTTACAACTCTCGCTCTTTTTTTTCTACACACACTGTATTTTTATTCGTACGGATCGGTGCACTTCACACAATCCCCGTCGTGATGCGGCGAGGAGGCGAGGGGCGCTCGGGCGCGCGGCAGCCGCCGCACCCGGCGCAAAGACGATGAAGGAGGAGCAGCAGCAACGGTGTCGTCGCTCAACGGCGACGTCAGGCTCTCTGTCTCTCTTCCTTTCCTCTGACTCTTTAAGTCCTAATCGTGCGTCGTTGCTGCACCGTAGGCTGCCGTGTCGTCGTCGACATTTGCCGTACTCTTGCTCTCGGTGTCCTACTCTCTTCCTGCTCCTCCTCACGTTCTACGCGTCTGTATAGCGTTATGTATATCTCCTTTATCTCCTTCAACGCGCTTGGGTTCTTAGTTCCGAGGGAGACGAGGACGGCGGCGAGGGTGGCGATTAGCAGCGGCGGCGTCCATGGACCCTGATGACTCTATCTCGTTCTCTCTTTCTTTAACTCTCGATCCACACACTCCACTGTAGAGTGTGTATACTACTGTGCTTCGCGAGAGACACCTCCACACACGCTATAACACACTATAGCGGCAGTGGGCTGGCCTGCGACTGGCTAGTAAGCTGCCGCCGTGTGTGTAGTGCTGGCGACTCCGTTTTTGCGCGAGATAGGAGAGGAGAAACGACGACGAACGAGTACTTACGACGCAACAAAGCGTCTTCCCCGGGCATGCGCACTGCGAGGGCGGAACGTCTGCGCGTGTGCGCGCGATTTGTCGATCGGGAAAGTCGGGAAATAGGTACGGGAATGCGGGGACAACGACAAAGAGAGAGCGATTCGAAAATCGAAAATGATGATTGAGTAAAATTTTTGGTTGATTACTGGAGTAGGTCAGGGTGCGAGGTTTAGGTAGGTATGCTTTTTAGAACTAAAATTTGAGAAAGTTTTAGTAAGATTTTGAGTGATGGTGGCGGGGGGGGGGGGGCGATTTGAAGAAGTGGAGGATTTTAAAAGAATGATGTGATTCATATGTTTGGTTGAGTTGGTAAACAATCTGTGCAAGTGGTACCTATCTGGTGAAAGCGAGATAAAGTTATCTAAATTAAAATCTTGTGCTTGAATATAGGTTTATAGATTCAGCTATTTTATTTCATAATATACTTAGTGGACTGTCAACGGCATTAATGATGGATTCTTTGTTGACAAATTAATACTTTAACCTAAAAATACTTTTGTTTTATATATATATATATATATATATATTTTTTTTGTTTCAATAATGTTTTTAACATTGGCTTTGGCTAAATATTTATGAAAAAAGAAGTATTCATTCATATATTCTCATTTTTTTACATTACAAGTTTATGACCACTGTAATTTAACAGTCTTTTAATTATCTTGAATTGACTCATAGATAACAATTATTTTCTTTGACAGATCTTAATCGTCACTGTGGCAGGAAATAAGACCAAAATGAGTGAAAACACTGGGTGCGGAGAACTGCAGCAATTGGTGCAGGAGGAGGAGAGTGAAGAGCCACTAAGTAGGGGTGGTGAAGGCACACCTCCTTCCACACCTGCCAAATCTGCTCGGACGTCTAAAGAAGAAGCACACAATTCTCATACGCTGGTAATTTCATACTAATTATCATTAATACTATATATTATTTCAAGTCATGCTTTTGTATTATGCAAAAAGTGTTGAGTATTATATAGCTTATTAATTATGACATCTATTTTTAGCAACAAGTCATGTGGGAAAACAATGCACAAACATCTTCTATAATAAGTAAAGGATCTTCCAGCCAAGCCACAACCAGCCAAGGTTCAATGTCTGGGAAAGCAGCTAATTCATCTTCTCAAACTGAAAAACAATCTCGTCTTGTCTACCTCAATGAGAAAAAATCAACTAGACCAGAACTTCCAAGGGTGAGCAAACAACCAAAAGGTAAGCTGGCACACTTCCAATATTATCTCATGCTACATACAATGTACACATTCTTGTTATTAGTTCATTTTGATTTGAATTTGTTTTGATTAATTTTATCATTTTACAATTTACATTTTATTATAATTTACAATTAAGTTAATTTAATTAAATTAAGTTTTATTATTTTAAGTTATTATGATTTTATTTCTTTAATTTGAAGTTTCTTTTATTTTATCATCATTGCTAAAAAAATAAAAAGTAGTTGTGGCACCATGCAAGCATCATTCCTTTTTATCAGAGGTACCAGATGTCAGACATATGGAGCAAGCATTGCTTCAATTACTAGAAGACTTTCACAGTGGCAATTTACGTGCGTTTGGTAAGAATAATCAATTTAATTGTAATATGCTCAGTAGCAAATGTTTTCTATTTTGTATACTGAGTTTAATAAAAAAGATTTTCGATATTAAAGAATAATTATTTAAAATTTTTTATCATTTTAAAATACCAGGTAAGGATTGTAGTATGGAACAAATGACTGAAATTAGAGAGCAACAAGAAAAACTTGCAAGACTCCACTTTGAAATGGGTCAACACAATAATGAACAATCAGGTTTTAGGCAATCAAGTGCCAATATGCGTAACCTTCTTCAACGACTTGAGCAGCTTAGTGTTTGCATTGAAAAATTGCATAGCAAATAATAGTGTAAATAAATTTAAAAAAAAGAACAAAATAGGAAGCATCTTTTATGACTGTAAATCTTCCTTTGACTTTATTTTTGTATGTGTAAGTAGTATTTGTCATTTATTGAACAGATAATTTAAAAGATGTATCATTAAGTTCCATTTGTTACAAAATGTGATATGTGCATAAATTTTGTTAAGACAAAAAATTTTTAAAAATGAATTTTATTTCTTATTTTCCAAGCTCTTACAAAGCATTTCATTCAATAATTCCTTTTTCATTCCTACACTGTTAACATTCACTTTACATTCACATAAAAATATCTAAAAAAAAGCAGTTGTAAACATAACTTACGAATAATTGATTGTATAATATTTATATATAGATATATTAATTTTCTCAATATACAAACAACTCTATTATAATCATCATTCAAACATTCCAATAGGAATACATTATATATTATTCTCAAACTTCTCATATAGAATCAAATATACGTATGTACTTATTAACTGTCGTATTATCTACTATGATTACAATCATCCATAAATAACAAATGTATATATTAATTAGGATTAAATACTTTACATAAAAATAGAATGCAAATTTTATAATTTTCAATAATGCCTGAGATCACGATATACTTTTCAAAACTTTCACGAGGACATTGCACAATATACTTAATATAGAAAGGTTATTTTCTTTCTTTTTTGACATTAGAGTGTAAAACAAAGCGCGAGGCCCCGAGCCGCTCGAGCTCGTACGAAATTCTCATTGTCGCGTAAGAGCTGCAGCATCCGCTGGACGTCTTCCGGTCTCGGCTCCCCGAATAGGCCTAGAATTAATGCGGAAGTGGCTCGCGTTATAGGATTCTCTGATCTTGAGTATCCTCGTACCATGGCGTTCCTAAAGCACATTAAAAAATCAGTCTCAACACACGTCCTTCTAAATACCAATTTCTTACAACATTGAGTATTTCGCGACCTATATGCGGCCTTATGACAAAAAAACTCTTTTACCTGAGTTCCTCAGCTCTCTGTGGTAAATCCGTTTTCAAGCAATTGATCAGCTCTTTCAAAAAGTTCTCTATACTCAGCTTATTCTCGGGTCCCAAATATGCGTTAATGATATGCCCCAAAGACTTGCACTGCAGAAGGTGTGCCATATCATAAAACACTTCTCTCGCCGCCTGTAACAAAAATCATTTCCCCATTATTAAAAACTACCTTATATTACCTTTTATACTACCATACACCCTAACTCCATACCGCAGCCACAGCAACATTGCTATCCTCCAGCTTGACAGTCAGACATGGCACGCATCCCAACAAATGATCCGTGACATCGTCATCGGGCGACAGTACGAAACGCTGCCAACCGCGAGCCGTGGCGCCTAGTGCGCATATAGCCGCTAATCTCATCTCCCAGTTATCCTTCTCGACGAAGGGCTTTAGCGCGAGCACGACTCGCGGACTGATAGGCTTCTCAGTCTTCACGGATAGTAAAACGGACAATCCGCGCAGGGATTCGAGGACTACCTCCGTGCTGCCTTCGGCACTTGACGGTTCTTCTAGGCCCTCGAGCAGGGATGATAGACAGCTGTCGAAGTACTCTTCTATCTGTAATTTATCAATAAAGATAATGAATTATTTACGATCATTACGTTAGTGAAAGAAAAGGGAAATGAATCGTTACCTGTTTGCTGTCCAAATAAGCCACGCGAGTGAGGCCGATGGTAGCCAGCTTTCTGACGAGCGATGACGAGTCGGCTTTTGACTCGTGCAGAGTATTAATAATCGCATCCAGCCAGATGACGTCGCAGTTGACCTTACCTATAAGCTCGGCGTAGAACGCGATGGCAACGGCTCTCTGAGCGGGTAATGTGCTCGTGACTAGCTTACCCACGAGCCTGGCTAGATTTGATAGCACGTCCGTGCGTTTCTGCAAGCACAGTACGACTGCGTGTACAGTCGCGACCAGATTTTCCTCGGCGTCCGACTCCGTATCGAACACCTGCTGATCACAAGCACAGTGAATCAATCGAATCGTGCATGTTAATTACAAGATAAAAGTCACAGTTTTGTACTGACACCTACAGCTTCTGTCGCCAGGTTCGGAATGTCCTGTATGCCAATGATATTTAGAATCTTGGACAGTACGATATACACCTCACGGTGGGGAATGATTTTGCAGGTCTCGCGGTTCGGTACAAAACCGAACTTGGTGCTGATGATCGACATGGGAGGGTCGACATGCAGCCAGCCGGCCAGGTACTTCAGCAGAGCAGCTAGAAGCTCTGCAAGTTGTCGGTCGATTAATTCTTCGGCTTTCGAGGTACTGAGTAGTTGACCAATGGCGACGATCGCAGCTAGCGATTGGAACGAAGCCGTAGCGCGTTTGCTGTTGTCTGGAGGCGAGCTGCTGTCCGCTAGCAGACTGTCACTCTCTAGTTTTGTTAGGAGTAGCTCGAGAGTCTGTTTTGAATTGTAACCGATGGTCTAGTAAGTTTTTATAAACGCTTGGTATAAGGAATTGTTTTACGTACGTGTATACCGATGTCCTCTGACTTTCCTAGTTCTCTCCAGCATTCTTTTGTACCACGGTCCAAGGGTAACGGTTGATGAAGCAGATGCTCAACCGTCTCCTGCGAATGGTGTATGCTCAGGGACTTGATTGCCGCCGCGGCTCCCTTCTTACAGCTCGCGTTCTCCATCTGCCTCATTTGTCCAATTATACTATCTGCCAAGAAATAAAAAAAGAAACATTTAGAAAATAGTCTTATTCTTGTAATGAATATATATAAGAGTAGATGATTCTTACCGACTAGATATAAGTTTGCACGTGGAATGTCAAAACCGCGAATTTTAAACAACTCCGACAGGGCAATACCAGCGGCGATTCCTCCCTCTCCTCTGTACAGCAGACCCTCAACTAAACCTTCTGCCAAGCTCACTACCTCGCCACTTGAAATTCTCTCGCACGCCGCGATCGCCAAATTCTACAAAAAAAAAAAAAATGAGTTTAAATTTCATTTTGCTAATTTTTTTGTGAAACAATAAAAAAAAATCACACCTTCACTCCTTCGTATAATAAGGTGGAATCCTCGCTAACGATAATTCTCTTAGACTCACTCAGATCCTGATTCAGATTATTATCCGGCAATGTTGACCTATGCCTTGCCCCAATATTTAATGCCAGCGCCACGCAGTCAACAACCAACGGTCTCAGCGCTAATTCTGGATCAGCGCTCCACGCTAGGAACCTCCCTAATAACTTACCCGGCTCCAATTTACCACCCGGATACGTGTACTTCAGGGAATCGTGATACGACCTCAGCGAGGTGCGCAATACTAGCAATGTGGTTCTACGTTCTGGAGTTGATTTTGATTGCATCCAGGGTAGGAGAATGTCGACGAGCATCGCGAGCGTGTCGGCCGAGTCTGCTACAACCTCGCTACCGATCACACCTAGACCTTCGATTACCTGCTGCATAATTTGAGGCATTTTCATTGTTGATATCTGGAATGGGCAATGAAAAAAAAAGCGTTTGTCAGGTAGAAGCAGCCCAGATACATTCAGCCCCTTGGTATGTAGCGGAAAAGCGTATATGTGTATGTGAGGCTTACCTCCGAGCTTGCAGCTATAACTTTATCCATTGTAGTTTCCAAGAGCACTTCTTTTTCTTCTGGGCTTAGGACTGGTGGTATTTTTCTAAAAAGATGTAATACATTAAATCCATTCCCACATATTCATTATTAGAGAAAAGAAAAATAGAGAAGAAGGTACAGTAGAGCGATGATAGCCTTCAGGATGAGTGGATACAGCTGAAGCGGCCGGTACCCCGATGCATACTGGAATAGCCCTAGCAGTGTTGCCAAAGCATTACCCCTGCTGCGAAAGCCCGTCGACCCTGCCAAACGGTTGGGATGTACAGCACCTCCACCCTACATCATACCAACACCATCACCATCAATATCATCATCATCATCATCGCAAATCCTCTTATTATATCCAACCGTACCTGCTCCAGCGCGGCCAACCCCGCCTCCTTCGTACTAATTTCCTTACAATCATTCAGCTGCTTTACAACCCACGGCAAGATATGCTTATCCAGCGCGGGAAACATCGCCGTAGCGTCGCCCTTGCGCGATATCTCAGCGTAAGCTCTCAGCAGACCAGCTTTCGCGGCTTCGTTGGTCGCAGCAGCTTTAGAATCGCGCACGAGACCGAGAAGTCGCACGGGCTGTTTGCGCGCATCCTCGACATTGCAGAACTCCTCCATCAGCTTCAGCACTAGGTCCAAGTGGCGTTTGGAGATTATGCCTACAGCGCGAGCATACTCACCAGCTACATGGCTGTAAGGTAAAAATGATGGTTGAGTATAATAAGTTGGGTGGATGGAGCGAGAGTACAAGGATCGATTGGGTACTCACGGTTTCTTTAATTTTTGTACACTTTGGCACATGTTCCTATAAAAAGTTGTTTTGTATTTAAGATTTTTATTCGGATAGAAAAATATGCGTAAATCACAGCGAATCACTACGTGAAACATCAAGTAAAAATTGTGATAAAAAAGAAAATGGTTCTCAACTATATAAAAACCTGTGCCAAATATGCTACAACGTGAGAAATGCATTTAAAAGCCGTAGTATAATATATATGACAATAATTTTAGCCTGATACAGATGATTTAAAATAGAAATCACAGCCAAAAATTAAAATAATTCACAAACAAAAATACATTTCAAAGAAAAAAGTATGTACCTCTGTCCTGTGGAATTAACGCTATGCGTCCGCGCCAGGTCGATTAGCAATGTAATATGTCCAGCATTGCTCGCTACAGCTGCTATAAAAATTGCCAACGACGGTGAGATAGTCTTCGCGACCAACTCATCTGCAAGCTTCAATCCCCAGGCCTCGCCTTCCAGCGTCACGCTCTCCTCCAGGAACTCGACGATCCTTTCCTCCCAGATGAACGTGCGCTCCATGTCTGACATTGACTCGGGGCTCTGCTCCAGGAACTTAGCTAACTCGAGTAATTGCGTGTCCCATTGCGGTTTCAGCTGGTGGCCTAATAGTGGAGCAGCGCAACGTAGAAAAGCGACGACGGCCGGACGATTGCGTTCGTCCTCGAGGAGCTCGAGACAGCGACCGAGAACTTTAATGCTCTGAAAGTCCTTCTCATTCGCGAGGTTCTCCTCGTCACGTATTATCTTGACGGCGAGCGGTGATAGCGCACGTAGGATTGATATTACCTGAAGAAAGGAAAGGGTTTTTTATTCTGTTCTTTTGGATTAGAAATGATGTTTTATGGATTCCGATTATAGAGCTTACTGAAGCGGCATATGTCTGATCCAAAAGAGCTTTAATCAAAGCCGGCCAGAGCCAACTCTCAGCGCCTTCGACGGTGCTTGAAAGAAGGTGCAGAGCTTCCTCGCAGGCCTCTCCTTCGTCGGATCCCAAACCGCAATGCAGAACCTATAAAAAAAATTTTGATTTATAAACATAGCTTGCATATCTTTATGTTTAATAAAAAATCTGTTTGACAAGAATAATTAAGTCACGAAGTAACATGCGAGTCAGATGACGTAGTGGATCTTACCATAAATTTAATAAATGCTGATCGCTGAGAAGGTAAAAGGGGGAAAGTTGGTCTTGCTGCTAAAGCAACTATAGCACCGACAACTTGACGTGTGCTCCCATCTCCCAGTGAATCTTGTAGACTGAGAGCAATTCTTTGCAAAGCCGCATCATCCTAAAACGAAATCCAAGATAATAACCGTAATAAATTCTATTTCGGTTTTAGCAAATAATGATAGTGATGATATTGTTAATGGTCACCTCAGCTGGTAGAGTATTTATAAGGTGTCTTAACACAACTAATGCGCGAGAACGTTGAGTAGTATTTTGAGATTTTAATTGTTGCAATATTCTGTAAATTAAAATTTTTCAATTTAATTAATAGTTGACAATTTAAAGACTTAAATAGTGGAAGCCTACCTATCTAATCCTTCTTCTGGATACAATACAACAATAGACCGAAAACATTGCAGTGCTTCGTAATGAGTTAATAAAGCATCCCGACTAGCTTCAAATGGGACAAGACAAATAATTTCTGATAATACTTGATGAATTTGTTCTAGGTGAGGCCTCAGAAGTTCCTTAACGTCAGTAGTAGCTGCATTTAAAATTAAAGCCAGCACTCTGAAAAACATAATATGATCTAACAGAACCTGATTATTTTAAAAAATTATTATTTACTAAAAAGGAACCAACCTTGAAGCAGCTAATCTCACATTGGCTTTTTTACAAAGATTTAATAAGACTGGAGTAAGCTTAACAATTAGTTTCTCATCATAAGCTCTTGGCAAAAGAGGTAACATTGAACCAACCGATGTTAAAATACTTTCAGTTAAATTTAAATTTCGACTTGTTCGAAGCCAAGTATAAGTCAAAACATCAAAAGCAGTTGAAAGTTCATCATAAAAAATATCTTTATTGAGTCCTGTATTAGTTATTATTTCTGTATTTGTAAGACAATCACTGATTGCATCTGATAGTTTCCCCAAAGCTAAAAGACAGTAATATATTACATTTTTTTATGAAATGAATTTATATGAGTTAAATCAAAGAAAATTTTTTACTGTAAGTAGATGCTAATTTCGACTGTTCATCATTCATATCAGGCAACAGTGGTACCAAGACACTTAGCGTTACTTTTATAAATGGAAGCATCACTAAAGTCTGCTTTGCAGAAATCATGCCTATAGCTCTTATTATAGTATGATGAGGTATAATATTTGGCTCAAATCTAAACAAAACTTTGCTTTAGTACAAGAGATAATTAATGTAGAAATTTGACGAAATTAGGAAACAATTAAAAACATACTTTATTATCAATGCTCCTACAGCTTGTGAACATTGACTTTTACTTAAAGCTACCAACAAATCAGAAGCTTGTTCACTAGCATGACCCGTAAGTTCAGCTAGAGCTAAATCTGCAACAGATGTTGCTAAAGAATCTTCCAAATTTGTAACTTGATTTTGACAAATGTCTGTCATCATTTTTAAAACAGCAGCTAAATGTATATCAGATATCTAGAAAAATGTAGATACAGTATTAAAATATGTTATCAAAATTTCATATTGTCCTACTTGAATTAATTTGTAAAAACCTTTTTGTGCAACTCCCAAAAATATACAGCTGCATGAATAACAACAACAGGTTTCTTTTGGGATATTTTTTTAATGGATTCAATAGCTGACAGCTGGACAGTCTCATCTTTATCATTTAAAGTATCTAAAAGAGCTCCAACAACAGCTGTAAGTTAAAAAAAAATAGTAACGTTTTAAGGAGCTTTGGAGGTATCAAATTTCAAATATTTAAAATTTTTCATTTTACCTGAAAGCTCGGATTCAGAGCTCGAATTGTTTGCTTCATCATCGTCCTTCATCGTGACGCTTATTGAAGGAAATTTTCACCAAGTGCGCGATTATTACTGTCAAATATTGAAATATCAAAATACTAAAATAAACTTGTTAATTAAGATTTGAGAATGAGTTATCAGTAACTGCCAGAGTTGCATCAGCACTTCAGCAGTTTTAAAAATATTTAAGAAACGGATAAATCTTTCTTGTGTACTTCAAGCGACGTTCAACAATGCAATATCATTTTATAATATTCGATTTCATAAAAATCGTTTGTTTGATATATGCACGAATGCACCGCCTACTTTTATATAGTCTACTATCAATACTTAACTAAAAATAAAATGCCGAGTTGAGGTTATGAACCACCTACTCAGCTGTTCTTGTGTCACACGTATATAGATAGATTAATCTTCATATATACATGTAGCACCTGCGCGCCTGTGCCCTATATCTATACATATAATTAATATATACATACTAACATACGTAACGAACAACTTACAGCTTACACGAAGGTAATATTACGTTTATGTAATAAGTGTGCGGTCTGAGAAACGAAGACGATCTCTCATACACGAAAACAAGTTCTAATGAAAAAATATTTATTATGAATGAGCTTGATTATTTTCTTATTATATTTATTGACTTCATAGCAACAGCATTAATATGAAAACTCAAAAATATTATAGTACTCAAATTGTAAATTTTCACAAATGTTACCGTTTTATATATATATGTAAACAATAAAGAATAATTCAAATAAATATTTTCTAAGAAAAATAAATTCTGCATTTAAAATTTGAATTCAGTTTTCAAAAGTTTATGTACCTATATAATTCAATTTAATTTTTAAATAGTCAATTATAAATGCTACTTATAATTATAATAAAGTATACTTTATTTTTCAATGAAAATCATAAACATTTAAAATAAAAGTAAAGGGTTTTTGAAAAAATATACAAAAATATAATTATAAAACATTTTCTTTATATTTCAGAAAATGAAAGTACATTAAATTTGTTGACTGAAAAAAATTACAACATAAGAAGTGGAATAATAAGTATACCAATCAAATGAGAAATGGTACATTGTCATTAAAAATAAAGGTGAATGCACTGTGGTTCAATAACAGACTTGCTTAACATTATATGTACATCGCAAGTACCATTGCTATAAGAATTTTTTAATTTACATTGATCTATACAATTATTTGGAAATGCCAGCATAATCTTTTACATGCTAGGAGATGCCATGAGATCTAATCCTTTACATTCCAAGGCAATCTTCACTCCTAGAGCGAATATTCCTACGCTCTTTACCAGTGACCTGAAAAATTAAAAGTTCAGTTACATCGATAATCAATAGAAATAATGGATGAGAGATATATATACATATACATGTATTCAAGTCACTGTAGTAAATAATTTGGTTCACATTAACACATACCAATTAATTTATTTAGAAATAAAAAATAAAAATTCTCAAAAGACAATTAATTATTGCAACAATCGTTTCTATTTTTATTCATTAAATAATCTTTCTACTTTATACGTAAAAAATGCTTTCAGCTATTTCACGGTAGTGTTATTGATTGACGCATTCATATAAAATTATTGAATGACATTAATCCTCACCATCTGAAAGGGTCAAAGTAAAAGCTCTGGATGGTCTTCTTAATGTTGGCCATTGTCAAACGTTGATAATTTCTTTAATTACCGAACGTAATAACTTCTTTAAATATCCTCGTGTGATGTACCTCAAACCGTGAGAGATATACAATTTTAAGGTTATAGCTTCATTTGCAATTTCAGAGCGCATATCCGTTTCGATTGTTATCGATCCATCGCAAGTCTAAAACTCTAAAACCCGCGAAAAATTTGAATTTTGGAGCTGACCGAGAAATTTTGTCAAACTCTCCAAAAAATCTGCATACCTAGCATCATACATCTAACATCTGTAAAAAATGTATCAAAAACCAACTATTCTTTCGCGAAAAATATTTCGCCTTATTAACGTATGCCCTAGATAATCAAACAACCTCAATCTATGAAAAAAAAACCATTCCCATCGCTCAACAAAAGAGGTTATGTAAACGCCCTCTATAGGGCATCCTCCACCTCCATCACCTCCATGCATTGCCAGTTTGCCACCTCTTCGGCTCCTCCTCCTCCCTCCTACCCCCTCACCCCACCACCATCCGCCACTGCACCATCGCGGGTTCGCACTTCGCAGGGGCCGAAAAAAAAGCAGTGCACAGCCAGTCAGAGCCGCTGCCGCGCTTCGCTTTCCTTGTTCCTTCCAGTATAGTAGTCGTCGTCTCATCATCCGCTACTACACCGCTATAAACGCGCTATCTCTTTCTATCTATCTCCTTCTCTTCTTCTCCTACATATACACGCATCTCGGCCTCTTGTGTCTTTTCTCCGCATCTCACATCATCGTCGTGCGTGCCGTTGACCGTCCATCGCTAATCAGTCGATTGCTTTGTTGATCGCCGCGCGTGTATATCGAGAGAGTGGGAGGAGAAAGCGCACATAGTGTGTGTCTGCTGCTGCTGCTGCTGGCTTAATTCGCGTGCTGCAAAGAGAAGTCGGGTGCATCGTCGCGGCGCGGCTCCCTCTTTTCATCCGTCTTTATCTGCCCCGTTGCCCGGATTTGTCTTTCGGAGTAAAAAGAAGAGGAGTGAAAGAAGGGACACGACACGGACAGCAAAACGGAGAGCGTGAGTATACATACAAGTATGTGGTAAAAGGGGGGACGGGCACGCGGAAATTAGACATCCTTTAGGAATGTGAGGAGGGCAGCTGCAGTATAGTGTGTATGTGCGCGCACGGAGCCGTGAAATAATTCACGCTCGAGAGTGTATGTACGTATGTATGTGTTGCGTGTGCGTCCGCTGCCGACGACTCGACTCCCCCATTTGCGTGCGGGAGCGTATATATAAGAAGCAAGCAAGCGAACGAGCGCGCCTGACTCTTTCTCTGTGTGCGTGCCATTGAATCGAAAACAATGGGTCCGCGGGCCACACTCGATGATTAACATTCGAGGTTTGTTTGCGGTACTGTGGCAGAGCACAACGCCGTGGTGTTATATACGCGTACGCCTGCACGTAAAGAGTCATAACGCGAGAGTGTAAGAGAGAGACTTGCAGTCTGTCGCTGGAAATCGTTACGTCGCGTGCAGTGTGCGTGAGTAGTGCACTTTTTTTTCTTTGTTCTCTCCCCCTGTCTATCTATTTGTCTGGCTGGCTGTCTGCCTGTGGCTGTCTTTATCTACTTGATGTGGGAGGTATAAGGTCCTTTGATTTCCTGTCCAATTTTGTGGGAACCAGTTCTCTGACTCGTTAGCATTTTTTTCCTTTTTTTTTCGATATAGGTGTGAGAAAGCTGGGGATTGTGTGAACCCACGTACGCAAGTAATTCTGCACATAAGCAGCTCAATTCTCTGGTAGCGGTATTACGGCTTGAGGCTTATTTTAATAACTGCCTGGCTGTGGAAAAACACAAAGATGCTTCTAGGCCAAGAAGGATTTTCATGCTTGACATTGCATTATTGCCCTCCTGGCTCTTTCATTTTACACTTGATTGAATATACTGTTATAGTTTTTATTGCAATTGGTCAGGGGGGAGGGAAGTTAAATGACAGGCTTTCTAAAAGAAAAATGGAAAAGCATTAGTCACTTTAATGACCAAATAATAGTAGATTTCATTTATTTATTTCTAGATATGCACTTGTTTTTTTAAATCAGAGCATTGTCATGTTGGTAACTACAAAAACAATTTAATATTCAGTTCCATCCATTTATTTATGATGATAATTATGTATGATCCATTAAAGTCAAGGGTGTGCAAAAATATAATTTCTCAGTATTTAAATCAAGTGTAAGTCTAAAAAAAACCACTGAAGTATCTCATTAAAAATTTTTATTGCAACAATTTTATTTGTTAAAGATTAAACTGTTTTAAAAACGATTCATAGGATAACTTTTAATTTACATAATACCTATAAATAGTTTTTACAATTTTATTTATAAATGTTTTTCAGAGAGTAAAAATGCTTGACACACTTGTTTAAATTTAGTTGTTTGTATGGTTAATTTCACAAGTTTTAAACTCTTATTTTATAACATATTGGAGTTTTCTTCTTATTATTAACACTTGAAATAAGAGATACTCAAAACTCCAAAACATTTTTTATATTGCCTTTTAATACTCTAGAAGATATCTTGTGTTCAAGTAAGAGCAGTTTTGAATTATTGTTTTCACCTAGCAGCTTTTGTACTTGAAGAGCTTTTTTGAAGTCAACCTTTACTTAAGGGAATATTGAATCTGAACAAGTATGTCAACAGGCACTTTTATTTTCTTTGTTCTCATTGTATTCCAACGATCTCTACATATATGACATCTATTTTTGAACAATAAAAAGCTTCACAATAGAAAGACATTGGTTTAGAAAATTTTAAAATTTTTAGCTACAGTAATCAAAAACCAATTATTTATTAACTTTAAATAATATACAAAATTTACTCTATAATTTTTCCTGAATCTTAAACAGATTTTTTAAAGAAGCAAATTTTAAAGTTGTAAACAATATTTATTAATTTTTATAGGTTTTTTACAAATCTGTAAAAAATGGAAGCTGGAGGAGTTTTGACAGCAGAGCGCAGCCCTGCTCGTGCAAATTTGCATGTAGCATTCACAGAGAAAGGTGAGGTCAAAGAGCGTAGAGAAAAATTCCTCACAGCTAAGTATGGATCACACCAAATGTCCCTCATACGCAAAAGACTTGCTGTTGAGATGTGGCTTTTTGAAGAACTTCAAAAGTTGTATGAGTCTGTGGTAAGTTTCTAAATTTCAGAGCCAAAATTTATATTTAGATTAATGACATGTTATAAATATGAATTTCTTAATATTCTAGAATGACACTGGAAATAGTAGGGAAGTAGAAGTTGATATAGATGAGCTGCTTGATATGGATAGCGATGAGCACAGAAGGACTTACTTACAAGTGAGTAAATTATCAGTCTTTTGTAATTCCTTAATAAAACAATTAATTTTAATCAGCTACTTTAGAATTTTTCATGAGATAATATTTGTTGTAAATTAAAATATGTTGTGATAAAATATAATAAATTGTAATTGATAAGATTGACATATTATTTTTTAGAATATATATTTAAAAATTTGAGTCAATGGAGTAGTTTGAACTTTGAAATTTTGTTATAGGAATTGCTAGTTGATGCAAAGAAGCCTCCTCATGATGTAAAGGTGAATCTCTTTAAATGTTTAATTTCTATTGATTTTTTTTATCTTTATGATTCAAATTACATAATGTTTTGTTAATTTCAGAAATTCATCAACGACTTATTAGAAAAGGCTAAAACTCTGTGAAGCGTCAACCTCAATTTTTGTGACACTTATGTTGCAGCAATTAACAAATTGCAGAGCCTGCTCACCTCTGGAATACGTATGACACACATGCATTTTTCAGTGAGTTGCGCACCATGAGAACTGATACTGTACGAATGTTAGTGAAAGAGAATTCGACTAGAGCACACAAAAGGTAGTCCATCGAGAATTCTTACTCAACAAGTATTACATATTCGATTCTACATTCTCTTGCGGGGTGCGATAATATTTCGTGTTTCCAAAATTAATTCAAAAAGAAAATAATAACTTGAAAACGAAAGTACCCGCATTATATTCTTAAGAAGAGCAATGAAGCACTAAATGTAGAAGTTATTTTCAGGCGACCAAGTTGCTAGTATGGAAACTGCCTAATCTTAATTATGATCACTAGATAGATTCAAATTTTTTTGTCTAAAATGGTATTTCTGGAAGAAACGCGCGTAATTTTGCGAAAATTATGAAAATTATCGTATTATCAGCATTAAGCACGCTTATGAATTTTTCAAATGTTATCTTTATTTGCCATAAAAAGCATGAAAAACGCTGATAAAAGAAAAAATTCGATTTGTTTGATTATACTTTTATATGTAGTGAAACTTTAAAACAGTATTAATACAATAATTTTGCACAACGACGCACAGTTCCGCAAATCTTTTCTTCCAGAAAGTTTTACTAAACCGAGTAGTCTACAGAAAATGTGGCTATGGTACAAAATATATAGATTACCAGGCAGTTTTAACGACTTTTTTTGTATCGAGAGGCATATAAATTTATTCTTTCATTGTACTTGCACTATTTGATAAACTAACGGCACTTGCGTTATATTATGCCAGCATCGTGTAAAGTGCCAAATAGGGTATATTATAAAGAAGAAAAAAAAATAATGAAGACACGCCAAAAGATACATATATATATACATACAATGCACAGTACCGCAGTTTTTCCGCTTTCCGCAGCGTGTTCATTTTGCCTTTTTCTGTTAGAAACGAAACGTTAATACTTTCTTTCTGTCTCGAAGCAATGGAACTTGTGCGACAGCTTCCGCTGGATGATCTCGAAGGTGCTGAAACCTAATAATAACGGGAAAAAAAATAATACTCCTGTACTTAAGAAATCGCATTTAAAAAAGAAAACCCGGTTCATTGATTTTATTTTTATTTCCCATTGAAAGGCTGAAACGCGATGACGTCCTCAACTCGATTTAAGAAACAGAACACACCCACACGCAGACATTGATCACCCTTCGTCCGTCCAATAAGTAAGACCTCTCTGGATAGTATATTTTTTCAAGGGTGATTTTTTCTCATCACCGTTTTCAGTACGTAATCAACGAAAATATGAACTTTGTTCCGGTATAATAGAGACAAAAAATACACCCATTTTTATATAGAACCAAGAAAGAAAAAAAAGGAAGAAAACTAAAAAATTATATAGTCTGAATCGTGCAATTTTAGCGTAACCGAGGAATATAAAAAGATATTTTAAAACTTGGATCATCTCGACTTCATTAGACAATCAGCTTTTAATTCGCGCCTTTGCAGATCTGCATATAATATCTAACAACACGTACATTTGTAATGAGATCCTCCGTCGGAGAATTCGAAGCAGAAGCCGTCGAAGCATCTTTCACTTTATTCGTGATTTACATATCTTAATTGTCTAGACGCGCGTGTGTACGCGCTTATCTCGCGTTCCGCGAAACGAGGGAAAAACTTATCATCGAAACGGGGGCGACAAGAGCGAGCGAGTTAACTGTGCGCAGAGGGAAGAGGGGAAAAAGGTGTCGCTTTATCGTTATCGCTCGTATTAATATATATATATATATATATATATAGTCGACTCGGACTAAAATTCATCTATATTAATTATCTATATCGTATTATCTTTTTTTTATTTGTTGACAAAAAAAAAATTCTATATATGTATTGGTTATATTGTGTCGCGATCGTTTATCAAATTCTATATTTATGTTTGATATATTGTAATGGTATTCTTTTCCCCCAATGGATTGTTCGATTCATATATTAAACATACGTATCGCGATTCGTCGAGAGAAGCAAACGACTGTGTGCACGCGCGAGGAGAGTAGATGGCGTTCTCTCCTTAGATGTAACCTTAAGTTTTTAATTGTAGCTATGAACTCTGAGAAAGTACATACAATCAAAATTAATTTAGAATTCTTTTTATACTTTTATATCACACTCATCAAGGAGAGAATACGCACTTTATATAATATTTAATTTGTTTATTTAACGAAAAATTCACGTATAGATACGTAGAAGAAATTTTATGAGAATTTCAGCGTTTCATGCTAACTCTTTCAAGAGCCGAGGACGATTGTACGTACTTCCTTATGCAATTTTACATTAGAGAATGCGACATGTTCGATAAGTGGGCGGAGCAAACTGAGAAAGTATGTGCTAAATAGAAGCTGAAATTGTAATCGCTCGCAGTACGTAGCAGAAAAGCGATTCAGGGATCATTTCTCTTTATTATATTTTTCTTCGCAATTAACGTTTTATTTACAACAGCGTGAAAAAAAAATTAACATGCAATAAATTCCTCGAAGATTAGGGGCGGATCAGTGCATGATAACGCGATTCGACTGACGAACTATGTATACGTTTGCGCATCGATTTAACGTAATTACTGTATTTCCACACGTCCCCATACGTATACGTGCGAATCAATTTTTCTTATCGATTTTACGCAATTGCTGTATCATATCATATTCACCATATACATATAAATACGCGACCTACGTTTTCTTATCTTAGGCGATTTTTATATTATGAATTGCGGAGCCGAGAATAGGAAAAAAGGACAATGAATTCGATGGACAAAACCGCGAGAGAAAAATAAACAGTTAGTTCCACGCGTGTAAAAAAAATGAAAATTATAATCTCGCGAGATATAGATACACCAACACACAATATACAATGCTTCCTCTCTTTTTGTACGAGTATAGTAGATTTTAAAAAAATCCGCTGGCGCCCGCAAATGACGTGCACGCGTTCATCCTTTTGGTTCCGCTGGAATTTTTGCTCACCGATCTCGTTGACTAACCATAACACGGCAACACACGACCGCGGTTCCGTTATTATATACTGGAGGCTCTCTCTCTCTCTCTCTTTCTTGAGAGGAAGACTAAAAGGAAATTCACGCAGTCGTGTTAACTTAATTTACACGCGTTATACATTATGGATATATCCGATTGATCGAAACAGACGGGCATTAAGAGAGAAAAATGAGAGTCGCGTATGCTGCTGCTATTATATATAAATTACATACATATATATTTATTTCGAGTATCCCTCCCTCGGAGATAATCTTAGCGAGAATTACACGTACCCATACGTAGGTGTATGTAGCTCGTAGTAGTTCGTGTTTACAATGTGTCGTGTCACGCCGAGGGATCCCGGCCTCGCGGAAAGAGAATTATATTACTTCACTCTCGGCTACATATCTCGTCCCCGAGCCGCGCGACATAATTGGCCGATTGTTGCAATTGCCGATAAAAAAACTGAGTGATTGATCCTTCTTCACTTTGGTATTTTTAGTGGCAATGCGCGGGGGGAGACAAGACGGAGTCGTCTTTAAACTTGACCAAGCGCGTATACACTGAGAATATTTTTGTATGTGTGGACCTGTACGTTTTAGTCGTAATTGTGCATTCGAGTTTAAAAAGAAGGGATTAAACTCATTTTAATCGGTGTATTGTAAGATTTTTTACTTATACCTTTCGAAATTTTAGGCGTATATATACCTGTGTATGTATTGATCTGGCGCCGAACGAATTCTATGTATAGAGGATCAATTCGAATGATTTTTAGAAGGAGAAAAAATTTATCGCCTTATTAATTAACCAACGATCGGATCATTCTATATAAAAATTTAGATTAAAGTTGAAGAATAAATCATCTATCTCAGTGTACACCGTTATCTTTTAGATGAACCCGCAGAAATACTCAAGCTTTCAAAGATGAACTCGTCGCGGATTCTCTTTCTCGGCGACCGGGAGGCAAACGCGCGCTATGTAGAGCAGCTCAACAATTATCGACGTTTGTAAAACCACTAATGCGGCATTGTGAAAAAAATGTATGTGCAATCGCGACGCTACGATATATATTGATCTTATATATCATTTATATTCTTGATCTCGCATTTCTTTTTCTCGAACACGCGCGCACCGACATATTCATATATGCGAGTTCCTTGCGCCGAAAGAACACCGGTGACTTCCATCATTATTATATATATATACGCTCTATATTTATACAAACAGAACGCGACGATTCTTATTTATTCTTATATTAATTAATTTCTTAACTATATTATATAATATATGCCGATGATGATTTTTTATAAAAACGATACACCAAAATCTAATGATGATTGTACGATTATATCTTCTATTCCAAATTGAAAAACCAATAAATTATTTAATTTTTACCAAGACTTTACCGTGTGTGTACTCTTTCTTATTCATCATTTATATATGCTTGCCAAAGTCATTCCACCATGCAGTATATTATAGAATGCACTTGTATTACAAAGACTTTCCGGAATTCCTCTCAACGCATATCCACTTCGACGCTAAACTTCATCGCTGAAACGCAAAACTCCGCTGCACAATGTCATTCCTCCCGCGGCGTTTCAAGGTAACGGAAGCCCATCAAAGCAGCATGAGCTCTCGTATATATAGGAACTCGCGGAAATATCAAAACGCCAAGTTACATACATATATGTCTACACTCGCTCGCGCGCGGTTCAGCCAACCAAAGCACGCATCTATATAGGTATATACACATCACAGGATCTCTCTCGTGGCAGCGGCGGCGGCGACGCAGCCTCTGTTATTTGAGCTTTTCTCGATGAGCGCGCGCATCCATACGCGCGCGCGCACGTGTATAATTTCGCCCGCGCGCACTCGCATATATGCATATTGCACGGTTTTGTGTCTCGGTGCGTAATGATCGGGAGGGAAGAAAAGCGCGTACATATAATGGGAGAGAGAGAGAGAGAGAGGAATGTACGACCCGCGACGCTTCCGCGTTGGCTCTTGTTTTTCGCGGGAGGGAAAGAGAGAGAGAGAGAGAGAGAGAGATGGAATGGATCCTGTTGTTTTTCTTTTCCTCCTTCTTCGTCTATTTTTAAACGCGCCCGACGATGGCGAGTCTATCGAGCGAGGATGTGGTCGCCTCTTCGAGCGGTAGGCGAGCGGTCGTCGATGATTGTACGTCTCGCTCGGTTTGAGAGCTTCGCTGGGAATACACACATATATATAGTGATATGCATTTAATGTTCTTTACATGACAATTTACACATATGATAGACTTTTCTTATGATATACATATATGCTTTATACTTAATTAACTGTATAAGAAAAATGTGTTCTTGTGAAAGTTCGCAGCGGAGGTTCCGAATCGGGCGTGTATGGTTCTAACGATATTATTATATTATATAAAAGATGTAATCAGTAATAAAATTGTCGCCGAACAAGTTCATTAGTTTAGATGTAATAACGATTACGTTGTCGAGCATGAGCAACGAACACGATGTTAAATTGACCATCGCACAAAGCAACAAATAAAACAAAAAAAAACAGGCGCGCATGAATGACGTGTACCTCGACGGGCGTGTGCGTGAGACAGAGCGAGAGAGAGAAAGAGAGAGAGAGGATCGATCGAGCTGTGATAAGTTTTACGAACAAAACGCTAAAAGAAAAGAATTCTTGCCTCTTCTTCGCTTTCCCTCCTATTCTTTCTTTGAGGAAGAAAAGGAGCGGACGAAGAAGCCGAAGTATTACAACCAAAGATTGAAGGACTATGAGAACGGAGCAGCAGCAGAAGTGCGAAGAGCTGAACGAAGAGTTAACGCGCGACAACGCTATAATAATATAATAATAATAATAGAACAAGGCTTTCGCGGCGAAGATGATGCTTTAAGGTGCGGCGTATTTTCAGCGGATACCGTCACACTCACTCCCTCGATCAAATTGCACCCACGATGATATCTTATGTTTCGGGGCGCGTGTGTGTGTGTATGTGATATGTGCTTTCATTCGAAAATCGAAAATTTTCCCGGTGTTATTGGCGCGCGCGAGTAACCGAATTCGCGGCGAAGGTATATATGTAAACGCGATGCCCCCCCCCCCCATGTACGAAATTCAGATAAATTTTCTATAAAAAGATGTAATAAGAGAAATATGTAAAAGCCGTCAGAGGATATTTTTAACAAAACCTTGTGCGCGAAGAGCGAATCGATCGCGAATTCGGAGACTAGAGCGTAATAATTAATAGGAGTGTGACGGCCGAGATCCAAGTGTGCGCGAGGATACACCATTATTAAGCGATTGCGCATATACGTATTATATAATAATAAACGATATTTACTTTGATAGTAAGACGTAGCTAACTGTGTGAAACCATCGGTATTTTCTGATTTTTATACGTTGTGTCAGTCGTCCGAGTAATCGAGTATGCTGTTTATCTGAAATAGGATGGAGAGAGAGAGAATAAAAATGATAAAATGAGAAGCCGAAAGTGAGGACATTATTCAATGTCATAAGGAGCTAGAATATCTTGTGAACAAAGCGATGAATTAGAACATATACAATTTAAAAGGATTGCCTTGGTCTTTTTATTTATTCACTGTGAAAGCCCTACATCCTTTTCCTGCAAAATCAATATCCTTGGTTTTTTTTTTTTTTTTGTAAAAAATTCATGTAAGTATTCGATTAATTATGTACATTTTTATTTTCAAATCTGGTGTAAATTTTATATGAAGCAGCAGAAAAATCGTAAATACCGTTGTTTTTTAATAGAGCAGACCTTTAAAAATTAAATCCAGAATAAATGTCTTACCATACCCGTCCCTTATCTACTTCCACCTTTTCCTTCTTATATTTCATTGTGAGAGCTTCGTAGTTAAAAATCCTCTTTATAGCGACATTTTATAAACTATTTTTTCAATTTATTATATATGTTCGAGGTACTCGTAAGTATATGTTTATAATTAATAAATATATCTTAATATTATCTTTTTTTTTTTTTAAACAAACTTGTTCTTATGAAAAGGAGATGTAATTTATACCTATTCTAGGTACTCGTCCGATAAACAAACTCGAAAATATTTCCAGTATTTTTAACTATAAGTAATAGAATCTCAAAAATTTTTCCATAAAATAGAGCATCAATGCGAACGAGCCGAGTCTCCCGAAGCGCGCGCGCACTACTTCACGCCATCGGAATTTTAATCCACGAGCCCATATTTCCAGGCGCACTTAAAGTTTCAGCGCTTCGCTCCCCCTTTAAACCTCTCCCTCGCTCGCCCATAACTTATTTACACCGCTCGCCGCTGGCCGCATAAATTAGTAGTTTAGTATTTTTCCCCCTGCGCCAGCGATGCTTTTAGCTCGCATATTTTGAATGCCAGTAGTGTGCGCGCGCCACTCGCGGAGAAAGATACAAGCAGCCGCGCGCTCAACAATAGAAGGCTTTGTAGGTTAGGAGCGATGTTTTGATGTAGTAGTATATAGCTTATATGTACATAGTACGTTCGTTGTTCCTATATACAAGAGTTAGTAATAACGCTAATGACAATAATTAACGTAACGGCGCGAGTATAAGGTGGGGCCGATCCTGTAGAATGCGAGAGTTTGTGAAAAGATGAAGTCCTTGTATCGGCTGCTGCTACTCGGCCTTGGCTTCGTCGGTTTGTTTATCCTGATCCACTATCAGAGTAGCAGTAGCGGTAATGGTAGCCATGGTGGCACGGAGCCCTCAAGGAGGTCAACGACGACGTCGGCGCCGCAGCCGCTGCAAGCGCCTGGACCAGCTTCCTCTGAAAACGAGGTCGTCGTCATTGGCGTCGTCGCCTGCGGCGATAGACTGGACGAGTCCCTCACTATGCTCAAGTCCGCTCTGGTGTTCACCAGCAGGCCCCTCAAGTTTATTGTGATATCGGATTACAGTCTGATTCCTGCGTTTCATGAGAAATTGACCGAATGGAAGCAGATTGTTAACAAAACCTTTGATTTTGTAGTGAGGCCTGTCATGTTTCCAGATATCAGCGATGTTACCATGTGGCGGAAGCTGTTCAAGCCCTGTGCTGCCCAACGATTGTTCCTTCCGGTGAGTATTAGTAGGATTGATAAAAAAGAATAAGATGAAGGTTGAGGCATGTAGAATTAATTGTTTTATGTTTTTTCAGACTGTGTTAAATGATACGGATGCAATTTTATACGTTGACACTGATACCCTGTTTTTAACACCCCCAGAAGTGATCTGGGATGAGTTCAAGAAGATGGATAGTGTTCAACTTGCAGCTTTGAGTCCGGAACACGAGGATCCCAACACTGGATGGTATAATCGGTTTGCCAAGCATCCTTATTATGGGAAACTAGGAGTTAACTCGGGTGTCATGCTAATGAATTTGACTAGAATGAGAGAGTTCAAATGGACACAATATGTAATTCCAATACATAAAGAATATCGTTTAAAAATCACATGGGGGGACCAGGACATCATTAACATCATCTTTCACTATCATCCAGAGAAGCTATACGTTTACTCTTGCCGATATAATTACAGGCCGGACCACTGCATGTACATGTCAGTTTGTTCAGAGGCTGAGAAAGAAGGTGCTCTAGTTTTACATGGATCAAGGGGCACCTTTCATTCTGATAAACAGCCTCCTTTTAAAGCAATTTACAATGCAATGCAAGAATATCAGTTGAACACTGATCCCTATGAAAACTTACTTTTACCAATGAGAAATTATTTGACTCTGGATTATCGCTCCAATTGCGGTAAAGTGTGGAGAATTTTTATTATCCAACCAGAATTGCATTTAAATAGAAATGAAATAGATACAAAGTAGGAAATATATTTATAATTATTGTTCCAGTGAATTTTTATCTGCTTTACCAATATTCGATTTATTGTAATTTTATTATTATAACAAGTTTGTAAACATAGTTCAGCTTTATAACTGCCGAGTGGTTTTTACATTCCTCTAAATAGTAGTCTTTACTTGTATTAAATAGTACTTTTTGTATCATGGGCGTAAGGTACGCCCGCGGTGCGAACATTATTTTTCGTCATAGTTGTATGAAGTACTCATTTTAGGCCAGTTTTGTGGGCGCAAAATGCGAGTTCCCGCACACAAGGCATAAATTAAACAATGTTGGAAAATTTAGTTTCTACTAAATAAATAATGAGCGCTGGGCCCCGAGGGCCTAGCCGATAACTGTTTAACCAGCAGAAACTAAATTTTCACTGCATTTTTTACTTTGCGCCTAGCGGGCGTAGAAGCCCGCGTAGAAGCCAATCATAAAGAGCGAGTCGTCACGTTCTTTGAAAGTAAACAAGACAAACAATCGCGCCATCTGGCCGCCTTGATTCTGGAAAAACTAAAATTAAAATAAACGAATTGGTAAAGACAAATAAGTAATTGTAAAATGTGTAAACTTGTTATAATAATAACAATGACTTTGTGATTTGCCCCAAGAATTGGTAAAGTAGATGATACGTATAAAGTTATCAAAGCTTTTAAATAAGGTGTATAACGGTTTTTAAAATGTTCTTGAAAAATACTCATTGTGCCATTGAGAGAAGCTATATGCACCTTATAAAAAAAAAAATAAAAAAGATTTATATATTAAAATAATCTAAGATCTTACAGTACAATCTCATGTGCTATTGAATGTTGAAGTTTGTTCTTGTTTTTTCCATCTTGCCAAGAGTTGTTGATTAGTTATAATTGTTGCAAATGTCTAATTTATGCCTTACAACAATGCAAAAAGGAATTTCTTCTATTGAAATTACGGACGAAACGAAAAGTCGGCTATAAATATATTACAGCCGCAAGATTATACATATTGTGATTCTTATCTGAAATAGTAGTATAGCGTTTACAAAAAAAAAATTAATATAATAAACACGACAATTGCCGGGCCGAGTTACGAATATTTGTACAAAAAACTTTGTAATAATGTTTTTTTATATATACAAACGTAGATGTCAATATTGTATTATTTTTGATCTTATAATTTATGAATCTCTATTATACGTATATACAAATGTTCTGAAACTTTTATAATAAAGTACATTGTAATCGACGAATTCTCACTTCTCGTTCTAATTTTCCTCCCCACCTTTTATTGACTTTCCTCATTATATCCCTTCAAGTTCGAAAGCGCTTGTATATAGGTGCGAATTGTCTTAATGCAACGCATGACCCACTGTTTTCTTTTTTCTATTTTCACTTATGCTAAGTAAAAGAGGCACCCGTGTCGTTTGCGATTCGCGATATATTATACCGGGTCGACGCGACGCGAGAATTCGTTATTGAGTTTCTCCGTTAGCGAAAGAAAAAAAAAGAAAAAGAAAGAATCGGATTGTTTTAAAAAACCGCATGCAAATTGCCGCGTTGTTTTACAGTTATCGAAAAGGCGCGCTCGGGGGCGCGTACATGGATAAGTGGAGAAAAGTAAATTGCTATGATTGCGCGCGAAATTGCATACATTTTGTGATATAAGAATATGTTATTAAAAGCATGTTAAAATTTACAATCAAGTTCGATACATATATACCTTTTTATACTTTTACATATACACCGTTAATCGATTGCGCGCGTGATGCAATATAACTGCAGTTATCCAGTGTTACACATTCGCTCTTAACAAAATCGTCAATTATCGCTCGATACATCACAAAATCGCACCCAATTTATCGCTGACATAGATTTTTTTTATCACATCTCCCATCAGGTCACCCTACATTTCGATCGAACTTCAACACCATCGCGGTTAAACCCAATTTCAATTACCGCACGGCAAAAACTCGCTCCACCCTGTCCCCTTAACCCACCCGAAAACACAGATACATACCTACTTCCCAGCGAGTCTGCGTCGGGAAAACCCCGCGATCGGCACGCAAGAACCGAACGCAGTTAAACAAACTCGCGGCTCCGATCAATCATCCGAATCGAAAGTACCTATACGCACCAAGGGAGGAGTGGGGGGTCCGAGAGGCCCTCGTTTTCGCACGGCACTGCTGCTGACTCTCGCTGCACTGTAGTAGCGCGCGGCGCACGCGAGTCGCTCGCCGATCATCGCCGCGCGCGCACGCGGCGTCGGAATTTGCGGGCGCGCGAAGAGGAGCGGCTAACTTCTTCTTGCTGTGAGAGGAATCATATTTAGTGCTTGTTGTGGAAAAGTGATTCTGTGAGGGGATATTTATATAAGTACCGGTTACTTTTTTTTCGATTTTTTTGTGGACAGCTGAGAGGATTGTTTTTCTCCCGCTGCATTTTTCGAGGATTACAGCAGCGCTCGGGGTAAGAATGGAATTCCATTTCTATGCTAAGTTGAGGAGAAGTGAGAGAGAGAGAAGAGTTGATTTGAATAGTGGAGTGTAAAGGAAAAATCGAGTTTTATGGTCACGGGAAAGGAGTAGGTTTTTTTTTTAATGGACAGTGGATACGATGAAATGTTTTAGTTGAGGAATGCGAAGATGTTTCCAACTATAATTGCGGCTGGTGTTGAGTTTCGAGTGTAATATGAGTTGTGGGCGCGATGCGCTAGCCTAGTGCATTCTTTTCGCCGGGCACGGTAAAAAAAAATGTTCCGCAGAACATTATAAATTAATTCTTTAAAACTTATATACTTTTACTAAAATAGTCTTGTTATCAAAACATTTACATCACGGCACTATACACTCCCACCGACATGTCTTTCCTAATTATCAGTCGCCACCTAATCATCGAACCCAGCGCGGCACTCGCCCGGAAAAAACACTGTTCGAGAGATTTTTCTCTCCGCGCTACGCACTTCCCTATCACCGCCGTACGCCCGCGCGAGTTGCCTTGAACGATTATCGTTCACTCTACTAGTTATATATATGCGCGCCTAGTTTTTCGATCCGTTAAGCGAATTTGCATCGGCCGTGTGCGAAGTTTATGCTCTGAATGTGCGACCTTGCGCTTCTCGGTTTTCGGTGTCGGGTGTGGATCTCTGCATGCGTGTACACATGTGCGTAGTGTGTATAAATACGGTGATGAGAATATTGTGTTTACGGATGTATAGCGGGGAAAAAGGTTTGTTAAGGTTTGTTATAGGTCAGGCCTATAAACAAGATTTTGGTGATGAAAGTGCGAGCGAGAGAGGAAGATATTTTATCGAAATAGAGACGTGTCTATATGTGTTTCAACATCGTTGATTTTAATCTTTGTTTTGGTCGACAAATCTTTCGGAGACGGAGCCAGGCGTTAGGTTAAAATAATGGAACTATTTTAGTTCAGGAACTGTGATTGAAATTTTATTTTTTCATATTTTAGTATGAGAAAATAAAAATTTTCTAGATATCATTTTGTTTAATAGTACGGAAAAGTGTTGACGTTGAGTAATAAGACTCTTTATGAGTTTTAGTGAGTTTGCAAGAATCCTGTATAATGAGATTCATGATAAGTAGATTGAGCGATACGTAAGAACACATATATAAATATGAGACTAAGCGAAATGTAGAAACGATTTTTTTACATTCTCTTGTCAGATATTCGCATCTGAAAATGTGTTACTTATGAATTTTTTGACTGTGTGTAAAAGAAAAAAAAAGCAAGAAACAGAAGTTTAACTTTAGCTAAGTTTTTTTTCCTAGCTTATTGTTGATTCGTAAGTCGCAAGTTCTGAAAATATATTAGAAAGAAAAAAAAACTGAGACTTAGGAATCCGTAGCTATAGATCTAAACATGTGGTATGGAAGAAAAACGATTTTAGTTTCTCATTTCCATAAGCGTTCAAGGCGAATGCGAGGAAAAAAGCCGACACAAAACTTTGTTATTTAGAAGCATCGTTGTTCGTAATTATCGACAATTTCGTTTTGAAAGCATTCTCTAATAAATTGTAACTAATAACAGACCTCAAAAAAATATATATATATACATACATATATATAAGTCAAGATTACCCTGCGCATACATTACTCACTCGACCCGTGACAGTCACAAAATTTTTCAAAACTTTCACTATATATACACAGTTCCACTAACTGCGCTTTTCACTTTTTCCAATGATCTTTCCCTTTTCTCGCATAATTCTCGCATTACGTAACCGCAACATTTACACCACTTTAACGACTCTGCTGCTTCTCTTGAGAGTTTCTGCGCTCTGCAACAATTTTTTGTTTTGACTCGGAGGAAAAAATAGTGCGGCCCTTAAGTATACCTATGTCGGAGATGTAACCGCGCGCTATAGCTTTGGCATTCTATGGAGATTGATAATTATGCAAACACTACAAAACTATTACGTAATTTTTCTCTTCGCGACGCGAGGTATTTAAATGAGTCATATTGTCCCTCGCACGCGCGAGAGAGAAACCATTTATTACTTAGCGTTGCCGAGCTTAGAGCTCGACTCTCCTCGAGGTTTCGCGTTTCTCTCTCGCGGAAAATTCTTTTATATACTTACGCTTATAGCGAAGACGCGATCTTATGTAAATAAATAGTCGCCGCTGCGGTCGTCTGCATAGTTTATAGGGAAATTTAATGGAAACTAAGCTAATGTCATATCATTCGCGTTAATCGTACATGTACATAGGATAATCAAAAAATCTGTTTTGATTTGACGATTCGAAATGTTTATACGATTCACTAACAATGCGCGCGTACATAGTTATAGAACTTTTTTTACCGTCGTCTTATGATGATGTATAATGGTCGCATTGTAAAAGTCCGCTTATACTATATAGTTGGAGGAAATTTAAAGCGAGTTTCACACATGAGTGAATATTAAATTATATAAGTGAAAGAAACTCGGATATGTATAAGCAGGCATATGTGTAGATATCGGCTATTCCGTATAACGACGTGTGTTTACTAATCGCGTCTATGGGAAAATTTACCGCGCAACGATCGCGGAATTTAAATCTCACCGCGCGCACGCGCGTTTATACTTTCTCTCCGTGACCATGAAATTATCTATATTATTTATCGTTACGTTTTAATGAATATACTTCGCATATGTATAAATTGTTATGTATATTTTAAATCTCGAACGTTTTAATTCATTACTTTCAACGCTCTATTACTGACATTAATGGGTATGCCGATTTCACTGCGATCGTGTAAGTAAAAACTCTAATTAAATAATTAAAGTTGTACCTTATACGATAAAAAAAAGAAACATAGGCTCTACGGGTGTTCGCACGCTTTGGTGCAAAATTTAAATAAATCTTCTGCAAAGTATCTCTCTTTCTCTGTGTGCACCGACTATTTCATCCTCCGAATAAATTTGAATAGATGAAATGCAAATTTTTTTTTTCGGGACACGCGTTGTAACAATATTAGTTCTGCGCGCGATTTCGTAATTCCCGCGCGCTCGGCGCCGTCGCCGCGCGCTTGTGAAATGACGTGCGCGCGAACACAATGCACTTGTGCGTCTTCGCGATCATCAATTATGAATTTATAATGAGCCGCTGTAAAGGCACACTTCTGCGCGTTTAGGTGGTGATTTTTTTAAAGCAAATAAGACCTTTTCTGGCGTAATTAATTGTAATAATGGTTATTGTTCATACGTATTGTTGATAGTTTTTATAATGGTAATAATATGCTATTGTATTGAGGTTGTTAAAAAATGCATTATGTTAAACTATACCTATTTTCAAAGTTTTTTTTTTATGTTTGTTTAGGGACTAATGGAGCTGATACGCATAAATGCCATAATTGCAATTTTTATCAGTTATGAACGGTCTTTTATAAGTCTAGCTGAACGAATCGATTCATTTGGAAAAGCGTGCGGTTAACTCAAGGTTTTGCTTCTTTTAAGGAAATGAAGGAACGAATTGAGCATCACGAAATAAAATAGAAATTGAAGAACAAACTTTAAATTAATGTTTACACAAAACTAAAACTTATATCGATATTTACATGAAAAAAAATTTGCATAAGAAAATGATTTTTGCGTATTATTATTATGTAGAGACTTTGTTCTGTAAAATTCACTACCTTATGTTTGACCAAATGATATATTGGAGTTTATTTTTAAAAGAAAAATGTAAAACCTTATGTTGCAACTAAAAAAAAGTATAGTAAATTATCTCAAGTTTTTTATTTTTTTCATTTTTTTACAACTTGAGATAAGTAAACCGCGTATAGAATGAGTCGACCACTCGCGTAAAACACTACTTTGTCCTATACAATTATATTGTTGAAGCACCGTACATATATATGAAATCGAATGAAAATAGTTTTCTTTTAAAACTCGACCAATGATAGTCTTTTCTCGCAAAACCTCCAACTTCAGACCCATCCACATCGCGAGCCTGAACCCATATCATCACGCATCGCGATTTTTCTAAAAATAACTCTTGCGCAAACCATAAAAAATCTCTCTCCCATCATCACCCGGCGCGCATATCTCAGCGCGCTTGCTTTTCTTACGGTCCATACCTTCCTCTACCTTCCTCCTCTCGTCCTGCACACGAAAACTATCTCCCATTCTTTCTTTCAGATATATATACCTCTGCACAGAAAACAGCAACGCCGCTCACGCGCGCGCGGACAATAAGGAAATGCCGTTCTTCAAGGCGCTCAGAATACCGACGTCCGACCGGCAGCAGCAGCCGGCGAGCAACGGACCATCGCCACCACGCGAGATAATCCCATCGGGCCATCATAACAACAACAACAACAACGGCAACCGCTGGAACGCCGGTCCGACGTCTACGATGTACCAGAAGCAGCGGCAGCAGCAGCTGGCGTTTTACTGCCAATTGGCGCACGGCAGTCCCACCGGCCTCATATCCGGATTCAGCAGTGTCAGAGATCTCTACAGGAAGATCGCCGAGTGCTTCGACATCAGGCCCGACGAAGTGCGTATTTTTTTGGCCCAGCTATTCAGTTGTTTGGTGTACAATGGAGGGAAAAAAGAGAAGTGTAATTGGGCGCGTTTTTGCGAAGGAGAGCCAAGTTTAAGGTGCTTTTTTTGAGGAAGGGGGAACACGAGGGGAGTATAATTTTTGGGAGTTTAAAGGTTGGGAATATGTTTTTAAATTGTGGGGAATTAAAGTGTTTAACGGTGATTTCGATTTGTACGATTAAGCGCGTATAGTAGTAAAAAGCCTGATTTTAATGATTTGCACGAACGGCGCGAGGAATCGAGGCACATTTTTCAAACTCGCCGTTAACCTACATTTGTAAATATTGAATTTACTTTGTTGGCTTGGACTTAATTGCCATTGTACACAGTTTTTATTTCCTTTGCAAGACACTAATTGAATTTTATTTAATAATGATTAATACATATATGTAATTCCTTGAAATCGTCACTTTAAAAAAAAGGAAACTACATTCTTCCGTCATTTCAACGCTTATTTTGGCTATTACTCCGACTTGGCTTTATCACTATTTTTAGGCCTCCGAGCGCGGCCGCTTTTAAATACTTCCTAGTATACGCGCGGGCCGCAACTAAGTACCGCGGGAATACACAAAAAGCGCGTTTATTCCAAAGCCGCGCGGGCGCTTTTTTCAAACAACCGCGCCGCTGCAGCCGAATGTCAGCATTAGCCAAATTGCCCTGCACTTTCTCTCCCTCCTTCTTGCAGCATTTTTCGAGCATCGAATGCAGCGCATATAGCTAATTCTAAGAAGGCAAAGCTCGAGATATATTCGCAGAATTGCGCGGGCGATCGTTTGTTTTGTCGTTTAGAAGAGTCGTCGTCGCGGCGATTGGATATATATATGCGCAAGGAGGTGGAATGGAGAGTTATGGGATAGATTTGTATTCGTAGAGGCGCAGTGTGCAAGTTATATAAATGGATGCATTTGGGTTAGTGGAGCGGTTTTGTTTTTTGAGGTGCAGTTGTGGGTGGGGGGGTTGAGTGGTGTGGTGGAACGCGATTAATGGGATTTTAAAAATGATATTTAGTAGAGTGATTGAGGCGATTATATACTTAGTAGCTGCGCCGGAACAAAAAATTGTTATGATACTGGATTGTGGTGGAAATTGGTTTTTTCATTGTCTTTGGAATGTATTATTGTAGATAAGTTTTGATAAAATGTTATCATGAATAATATGACGTAAATTTCAAAGTTGACATAGTTTAAAAAAAAAACATTTTTTTTTTAAATAAAATTTATTATACTTTTAAAATAGTAGATAATTCGTAAAGTCTATAATCAGAAATATGGAACATAACAATGAAAATCCGGATTTTCCGAGACTTTTCCTAATTAAAAGTGGAAAGCAAATCTGGAAAAAGTTCTGGGGAGCATCACGTTAACCAAACTAGTTCCAAACTTTCGCTAGGCTTTGCCTATTCTTCTTTTCCCGCACGGACAGGCGGCGATTGAAAAAAGCCTGTTTACGTTTACAATTCAACTTTTAACTTGCGGTTTCTAGACACTGGACACTTATTTTTTTCCTAATCGTACAAACACGTACGCAAAATTTCACTCCAAAGTGGTAAAGCGCCATACGAGTTTTCTGCATTAATCCGATGCGCCGCGCACGGTGAAACTTAATTTATCGCTTGAAATTACTTGCGAGCACAGTACGCGCGCCGCGCTGTACAAGTTTTTCCGCAACATTGAGAGAGGAAGACAAGAACTTTGTTTTCACATTCTTGAAATTGATTAAATACAATATATGTAAGTACTTAAACTTTTCTTCCATAGCCATTCTGACCACGTAGATTTCTCGAGGTGGAAAATTCAATTAAAGTTAAAGATCTCTCGTATACAGACATATTATAGTATAATATCGTAAAAAATAATGTACTTGTAATTTCATCTACAATCCTATTTGAATTTCTATATCCCTGTGAATTCAAACATACGATGGTAATAAATAACAATGATAAAGTAAATTGTAATTAAATACTACAACAATAAATTTGATTCAATTTAAATCCTAATTTTTTTTTCAATCAAAACTCTCGCTACAAATAGTGCGATAATTGAATGTACACGCCTTATATAAACGAAACGGCGCTCAAATGTTTTCATTGCCGTTCGCGGTCACTCGCGACCAAACAAACAAACTCAAAATATATATAAATATATATTCCCCGACCCAATCACCGCACCTAATTCCGAAACCTTGTCAATTAAATAAAAAAAGAGATAAAACCAACCGAACCGATCAAAGACCGCAGCAAAACATTAGAATTTAACGAGCCACTGACGTCGCTTACGCACGAATAAATTCGCCGGATGCAGGAAACGCGCGGGAGCGCCGCCGCGACGACGCGTAGTGTGGGATTCGTTTTTACCTGCGGCGCGGTCACGAAAAACCGCGTGGAAATGGGATCGTGTAATGGTTGTTTATTGGAGTTTGGGATAATAATAATGCGGTGATTATGGGAGTGAGGCAATAGTGGTTGGGGGAATGAGGCGCGAATGTAGAGTCTATAGGAGTGGGATTTTTGATAAGAGATGTGGGATTTTGTCTAGCAACATGAACACGATTTTTTAGGTCTTATCTTAATGAGCTGATTCTTGTCAATTATATAGTAATTAAAGAATAAAGGAATGTTCTAGGGTATTTTATAATTGTAAGTTCTGGGAACGATTAATTATTATCGGAGTATATTAAAAAAAAATAAAAAATAAAGAGAATTTTCGAAGTATTTGAAGTATTTTTGTACAGAATGGTTACCAAGTTCGTTGAATTCAGAAAAGAAATGTTTGAAAGGAACGATCGCACTTTTAGCATAGACACCTAATAATACAACTAATGCCTAAAAATAATCGTAATATGAGATAAACTCGTCGCGATAGAGAAGAGGAAGAGGCAGAGATAAAAAAATTCCACAACACTTAACGCACATCCTACGTTCTATCGTTTATATTTAATATAAAACGAAGGTTTTTTGATAAGTCTATAATTATAAAGTATCTTGAATAATAACTAAAACCATGTATGCATCTCCACTTGCAGATCCTCTTTTGCACGCTGAACACCCACAAGATCCAGATGACGGAGCTGGTGGGCGGCCAGATAGGCCTGGACGACTTCATATTCGCCCACAAAAAAGGTTCGCGCGTCTCTCTATAATCTCCTTATAGCGAGAGAAAGACTCCGCGCGCCTTTATTGTTCGTCAGTTATTTTTAAACCGAGCGGCTCATTAAGCAATTAATGCACTTGTGCAAGTATGCGCGCAGTATATAGGGCCTGCCCTTTTACGACGCTCGCGAGTATATATGTAAGGCTGAGTCACGCGGGTGTGACGCGCGATGCATAAGATGCGATGAGTATGTATATAAATGTGCGCTTGAGAAATTGCAGTTTCTTGCGCGATTTTTTGATTGTGAGTTATTCGTGTTGTAAAAAGTTTGATAATTGTAACTGCGGTGGCAGTTAATATATCTTGAGAAATGTATATACCGTGGGATTTATAGTTTTTTTTATGCTGTTGAAAATTCACGTCTCGTTCTTATTAATGTGCTATACTCTAGTGAACGTGAAAGAGGAACAGAGTTCGAAAATAAATTACGTCAAGTTAAAAGTGTCTTTTGCGATAAAAGAGGTCATTTAAGCGAAAAATATTGACTGGTGCTTTTATTAGATAAAAAAAATTAAAACTTATCGATTATCTATCGAGTGTCTTTACCGCGGGCTCGCCCTGTATTTTCTTCCACTTAGTTAATAGCGCACGACGTTTAATCAATTTTCTAGAAAGCGTCACTTCAAATAGTCGATGAGCTTTTTTTCCTCTTTGCAAAATAAAACTTTTGTTATCGTTCGACAATAATGAAAGTTTCTTGTAAAGAGTTTAGAGTCTATTATAGTATATAATCGCCTTTTCGTGTCATTCCTCAAATAAAAATAAGATATTGCCATTTTATCTTTTATCACAAGCTTCTTTAAATTAAAAGAAATCCTAAATATAAAAGGAAATAAAGATATAGAATAATACAACTCTCTCAATCCACCACTAACTAATCAACCCCTCCACAGGCCGACCAAAAGAAATCGAGCTTATCAAAACGGAGGACGCGCTGGGCCTGACCTTGACCGACAACGGGGCCGGCTACGTCTTCATCAAGCGTATAAAAACCGGCTCCATAATGGACCGCCTGGGAATCGTCCACGTGGGCGATCACATCGAGAAGCTCAACAGCGTAAATTTGGTTGGGAAGCGGCACTTTGAGGTCGCGCGCATGCTCAAGGACGTGCCCAGGGGAGCGAGTTTGGTGGTAAGGCTCATCGAGCCGTTGACGAGGAGCGGGTTTGGAATTATCGGACCCAGAGGCGTCGGACCCAGGAGTAGGAGTAAATTCGCCTGTTATGGGAGCGGAAGGGAGACGCTGAGATTCAGGGCGGATGGCCAGGCGAAAATCGAACAGGTGGTGAGTTTCCTAGCTTTTATTATTTATTAATTATAATAGTTTCTTTTACACTTATTATAATTTATTGGTTAACTGTCTATTTTGCAGAATGACGACGACAAGACATTGGAGCAAATTGACAGGATTAACAATTTACTAGATATTTATATGGGAATCTGTGACATTGTACTCGGTAATGAATGATTAATTTTACTTTATTTAACAGAATTGAAAATTTTGAAAATTTACCTTTGATTATTCGATTTTGCAGCGAAACGATTGCAAGAAATTGCGGAGAACAAAATAAACAGTATGGATCTTGCCAAAGCAATCGATTGTGCCTTACCAGACGTCTACAACTTCCCGGAAGATTTTATCTTCGAAGTTTGGAAAATAGCGTTCGAAGCGAGAAACAAATAACAAACATTCCCGTATTTATTCTACGTTTAGTCAATTTTGTACATAATTGCGTTATTATCAGTCGTTTTAATCGTTAAGAACGATATGTATTACTTAAAACTTATTACAGTCATTCGCAAATACTTTACGGAGTAGTTTGTGTACAGATAGTAAAAGAATCGTAATAGGATTAATAATTTTTTAGTATTAAATCTGTTACACTAGTTACGTGAATAATGAATAATTGTTAATTAAATCAAAATTTTATTTATAGAAATTTTTATAAGAAACTTAAAGTCACTAGATAAAGAGAAGTTTACTAAAAAAAATATTAAAATGTACATGATATATTATAATATTAAAAAGCCAAAATGTCCGCCGACCGCCCGTCCAACCTTTCTATCCCAATTACAGTCCCATGAGGGTTAAAAGGGTTAAAAAGAGGATTAAAAGAGTTTTACTATTTATTATTTATATTCGTTATTGTGTATAATAATTATGATCATTCTTTTGCAAATACTTTACTTTGATATCGAATTTTTATGCGCTACTCAGACGGTTTTACGTTTAGTTGCTGCAATCTATATAATTATTATAAACCATATAAATTGGAAACTATGAGGCTTTTGTTATGGAAGAGGTATTCAATAACTTGCATGGAAAATTTTTATCAAATGAAAATTTGATTTTTACGAAAGTATCTGAAATTATCAATAATAGATTAGTAAATATTACAATTCCTACGGAAGTTATTCTTTGCCTAGTTCGAATAGGTACGCACCATACATAAGACTCCGAGAACTTAATAGAAAGCGGAAAGAAACTTACGATCACATTCGAATAGCAGAGTTGCAAAAAATAAAAAATTTTATACATAAAATATTTAAGTAAAAAAAAAAAGTGTAATAATAATTGCCTTTTCTTTAATTTTTACCCTTAATCGTATTAAAATTTTAACGAAAGTAATTAATGAAAAACTTTGAGAATTCATTTATAATAGGTATATTACTATTTTTATGAAATAAAATTGTTAAATTCTTAATTGATATGCTTACGATTTTAAAATTCGCTCCGTTGTAATATGAAGCATGATTGGTCAGAAATTCAATATGGCCGACGAGTGGAAGCGTTCCTCATTGTGTTCAAATGGATGGGCAAGAGCACACCTTATCTTTTTACATCATGATGAGTGGTATGAGACATGTTCCTAGTCACACGCATGCTTGGTACCCTAAAAAAGGCTTGCTTAGTATCGATGCATACTCTGTAAAAAATTGCTTTTTCATTGGTCGAAATTTAACGGAAACAGCTAGGAACAAGATACAAGCCGCCTTCATGGAGCGCGTCGAGGTGCGCGTTCAAACTGTGCGTACCCGACCGCAATCACAGCTTGACTCAAACGGACTAGATACTTTTTTTCTTATATTGCATTCCGCTCGAGTTCAGTTATGATTGGTCGAATATGCAAAGTTTGAACGCGTATCTTGACGCATCCCAAATGTAGATACTCCCTGATATGCCGATATCTCCATCCGATTATCCGAACCGCGTACGTGCTGCCCCCACAAGCAAGACAGAGGAACCGCGAGCCTGGCGGCGTAGGTACGGTCGTCGCTCGTCGTGTGTGCTGCCGGCTGCGTGAAAGTCGCGTGTCTTCGTCGTCGCTCGTCGCTCGTCTCCTCCCGCCGCGCAGCAGCAGCCAGCCAAGAAGCCAGAGCGAGACAGCGCTAGGCAGCCAGCCAGCAGCCTCGAGGCCCAACGTGTGTGTGTGCGCGAGAGCGAGAGAGTAGATAGTACAATATCGCGTGTGTGTCTCTGCATAGCAGTAGCAGCAGCAGCGTATCGTATCGCCCACCGCGCGCGAAAGAGAAAGACAGAGCGTGTGTAGTGCGAGTGTGAGAGAGAGATTCTCGTGCCGTCGTCGTACTCCACCTCGTCGTCATCGTCGTCGCGCCGTAGCCCGCACACTCCTCGAGCACCCCGCAATTCTTTTTTAAGGTTAGTGCTGCTTCACTTCTTCTTTCCTCATCGTCTCGTTCGTGTCACGTCGCCGCACCGCCGCTGCGTCTCGCAATATATACGTATATATAAAATGCCACGGGAGAGAGACAGCGGCGTGGGCGCGTGTGCGTACAACATGTAATTCTCGTGGGCATGTATATATATGTATGTTACGTCGCTATGTGGAAAAGGTACATATAAAGAGGCAGATATCGAGAGACACGACGATGCATGCGTGCAAGTGTATAAGTGCGCAGCGGCTTTTACGGCGTAGTAGGTAGCGCACGCCGCTGCTGCTCTGTACGATGCTAATAGCCGGCGGTTGCTTGGTGGGATGAGAGGAGGCATGAGGAAAATGCGCGCCTGCTCACTCGAGAGAGTCGAAGAGAGACAAACTAGTTTTCCTCCTATTCACGGGAGCAGCTGTACCTGTCCATCTGTCGTATGATTGTTATTCGACGTGACGTGCCGCCCGCGAGGCTAGATGCCTGTTTTTTCGCATGTGCCGAGCGTATATGAGGAAATCGAGCCGTATCCTTATATATGTACACATACACGCCTACGTACGTACGTGTGTACGTATACGTGGGTAAGAAAGAGATAGCAAGATATTCGCGGTGCTCCGAAAAATTTATGTAATTAATCGCCGCCCGAAGGCGCACCAGAAGGGAGGACTAGGCCAGTGGCCCGCGCATTTCGCATCCCCTCGACAGATTTTTTCTTTCTCTTCCCCCATATTTCTATCTCTTTCGTTCCTATCACACATATACACGCACTCGCATGTAAGAGAGGGATAGAGAGAGATAGAGACTATAGCACACAGCGAGAACCCCCGAGCGCGCGTGTGACGCACGCATACACGCGCGTGTGTATATATAGCTTTTCTTCTCTCTCGCACGCAAAGATAGACCCTCGCGCGAGGGTTGCCGAGACGCTCTCGCGCTTATATAGTGGAGAGAAAAATCGTGCGAGGGGCGTGGCGGGGGCGAGAGAGAGAAAGAGAGCATAAGCGGCGGCTACGACGCCATGTTGTACTACCGCCGGTTCGCCGTGCGAGATATTATATGTGCTCTGCTCGTGACTTATAGGCATAATAATGGTAGAGCGTGGGTGTGTGGGTGAGAGGAGGTTTAGGATGATTTTCGGGACGAAGAGAGATTGAGCGAGGCAGAGGTTAGGTTTAGCTGGGCCTTTGAACTCCTTTTATGGAGAGGAGCTAGGAGAGAGAGGAGGTGGTAGGATGGAAGAACACGTGTGTGAGGAGTGAGAGAAGTCACGAGGCGTAGAAGTGATAGAGGCATGGTATGTTCTGGTGATAAAGATTTTATTTTTAGGCGCATGGTGGGGTGGTAAAAGGGTTGATGTACCCGATGATATCGGGCACATATAAGTATATTTAGGCAAGATATTTTCCAGAATAATTGTCAATTTAATAATTGTATATAGAAAGATAATCGTTATATTATTGATATACTCCGGTAGATAAAAATAGAAGATAATTTTTCCGATCGATAATACTACAACCTCATAGACTATGCATATACGAGCATAATAAAAGACCAAAACGGAGCGATTCTCGTCGTTCAAAAAGAGTCAGCAATTACGGCGGCGCGCACTTAGCCGGCGCTGGCGCCGTCTCTTTTTCCTTCTTTCCGATTGAACAATTTGCCGCTTACCTATACTACGTTTGCGCGAACGATCGATTTTTTCGCTTTTGCTTTTTTTTTTCTTCCTACGCGCTCGATTTCTCGGAAGGAGCCTACAGTACCGATTATCGCGAACGCATTCAAATTTAACTCTTCACAATTTTTTCGTTCTTTACTTAGTTTTTTTTTTTTTTTTTTTTACATGCGCAGGCTTTAGGTGAACATTGAAATTAATGTACGATTAGGCTTGAACGCGATACTATAGTGCACCTGCCATGCTCTTACATATTTAATAATTTATGAAACACTGCTATAGATTGAGCGGCACTATCGTTGCGCGTGTTATATATAGGGAGGATGCGTGAAACCGCAAAAGTATTGAGCACAAACGAGGATAACCCTGCGGTCTATATAAATCGCGAACGCGTATATATACACAGCAATGACAAGAGAAATCTAGCCCTAAATAACTAAACATCGCAACGCACCGTGCCATTAAAAAACTTACGACTCACCGATCGCAGAATTTGCCAACACCTCCACAAGAAAAAAAACCGAAAGAAGGCGGAAGAGAAAAAAAATTTACCCCTCGCGCTGTGCAAGGGATGCTCTCCCCGACCAATCGGCCGAAATCTCAAACCTCATTAATCAGCCCCTCGTCGTGAGCACGCGCTCGCGCGGTGGCATCAATTGTCAACCTTCTCTCACCCTCCCACACCCTTCCGCATCACGTATATCCCCTTGTATACATACATATATACCTATA
>JAPYZO010000439.1:7687-40418 GCA_030522905.1 Torymus flavipes | reverse complement strand
CACTCGGAGCCTAAAATTTCATTTTAGGCCCTAGATACAAAATGTACTATTATTTTAATATCTTTACCTTGCCTTGAGAAGATCGATAAAATTTTGACCCATAATTTAATAAATATATTTTTAACATTTTTTTAAATAATTGAGAAATATTAATATATTTTTACCTTGTCATAGAAAGTACATCCTCTAGATAATATTCTTCAACAGGATATGTGAATCCAGGAATATGAATCATAGGACAGTTGTTATAATATTTAGAAAATTGTTCTGAATTCAAGGTTGCACTCATTAAAATTACTTTTAAATCAGGTCTCTGCAAAAATAACATTAAATATACATTTTAAAGAATATTCTTACTAATTTATATAAAATATTTGTAATTTATTATACCTTAGGAATAATTTGTTTCAATAGAGTTATTATAAAATCACTCTGTGTGCTTCGTTCATGAATTTCATCTAAAATGATATGAGAGTAATTTCTCAAAGCTGGATCCATTTGCATGAATTGTAATAGCATTCCAGTTGTACAAAACACAATACTTCCTTGAGATCTAGCTAATATTCTTTAACGATAAAAAAAGTTATAATTTCAAATTATTTTAAATAAATTTTTTTATATTATTTTTTATTGTTATTTTTTTATGTACACTCAACATTTGTGGAAAAATGCTTCAAGAATGCTGCACAACAATAATGAAACAATGTGATATCGTTGAATGTACCAAAGATTCATTTTATAATATTTTCTATATTTTTTAATAATATAATTGAAATAATAAAATAAAATTATAATGAATTTTTCAATATAGTATAAAGTATTTAAATATGCTGAAAATGATATTTAAGTTAAATAAACTTTGCAAAAACAGCCTACTTTTCTAAACGAATATGATATCCTACGGAATTTCCAAGTCTGTCTGCTCTTTCTGCAGCAACTCTTTCAGCTACGGATATAGCCGATATTCTTCTGGGCTGTGTACATGCAATACTTGTAATGCTACCTCTTCCACATTCAATTTCTTGGTCTAATATAAACTGAGCAACTTGAGTTGTTTTACCACATCCTATTATTTTGATAATAAGAAAAGATTTTAATAATTATAAACTGTTATTTTGGGGATTTATTTTTGCATAATAAATGAAAAATGTACCTGTCTCTCCACTGATAAGTACTACTTGTTGCTGATTGATAAGATTCAAGATTTCTTTTCTTCTTTCATATGCTGGTAATTTAGAACGAAATCTCAGCATATTTTTATATTGGTTACTCTCTTTAGTTCTCTTTAGTTCATTTAATAATTTCATATCTAAATCTTCATTTTTTTGAAGCTTTGGTTGTGTCATTAAAGCTTTTTCAAGATTATTTTGTAAATTTCCACTGATTATATTCAAAAACTTTTTCTTAAATTGTGAGTCATTAATATGATTATATCTTGCTTCAAAGTCATTACCATCAAAATACTGTTCTTTTACATTAAAAGATTTATCATAAGAACTTCTTGGTGTATCTATTAAACTACGGATTTTTTGTTCTGTAGAAATCTTTAATTTAATGAGCATTGTTTCTTTGCGATTTTTTTTATCTTTGTTTTTTTCTCTGTTCTTGTCCCTATAATAAAGACCAATAGCTTTTCCTCTAAGATGTCCTGGATGACCTTGACCTCCTCCTTGACCTCCTCCTCGACCTCCTCGTCCTGCTCCTCGACCATTTCCTTGAGATTGTTCTCTAGACATATATGAGCTGCCACATTCTTCTTGACTATAGTTACCTGTATTAAATATAAATGTGTATATAACAATTTATTTTACATTGAAAAAAAAAACATAATTTAATTTAAATTTAATGTAAAAGTATAAATACTATTATCTGAAGGAAAATTATTTACCTGGTCTTTCACTTCTCCAATTCTCATGTCGAGACCCAGAATTTCTGTGATGATAAGCCATTATTTTCAAGCTTCTTCTAACAGAAGATAAATTATTAAAATTTATAAAAATGTACAAATCTTATTTGACTATAAACATTGTGACATAACCTATTAAAAATAATCTAAATTCCTTTTCTTGTATTCCTATACATTTATATTTTTCCTTTACAAAAAGGGATGACATCTGGATCTAACATGCATAAATACACATTTATTAACTATTTATGCACATAGTTGTTTTCAGATAATTGACCTGTCAATTGTTATTATTGTTTTTGTCAACAACTATGTCCAATGAAAGATCTTGTAGTCTACAATTAGTTATTATAAATAGGAAGCGAAAAGCAAATAATTCCTATCGTAGAAACATTTTTTTATTATTTATTCAAGTATTTAATTAATGCAATACTCGACACCATTTGTATTTACTTTACTTTCCCACTAAACACTATATATTTATTGCAGGTTTGCGGGTCTATATAATAGTCTATAGCTGCCTAGGGTGTAGAGATGCGTTGTCGTGCGAACTTACTGCGAACCACACATATTTTAATCCCCTAGATTCACCTTTAGGGAGTATTCACAGATGCGTTGTGTAGTGCTGTGCGACTGTGTTCTGTTTCTACCGTTCTGCGCTGCGCTGCGCTGCAAAGTTCTTTGTTTCAGCTTGTAAATGTGGTTGCTGATTGGATGATGGCTGAAATCATGGACCAACCAGCGATATAGTTGGAAAGTAGTAGGTTGTAGGTATAGTCATCTAGACTTTTTTAAAGTAACAACAAAAACTGAATAATTAAAAAAACCATTTCCTCTATGTAGTCTATAGTACAACTATTCAAATTAATTAATGGCGATAAATTAAAGGCACTTTTAGTTGAACGATTTCTTGTTTTATTTACAAGAGAAATGTTATTATACTCAACTATAATTATTCAATACGAATTGATTTCAACATTATATCGTTTTTCATTAAGTTGTGTCAGTTTTATTGACTAAAAAAAAGTATGTATGAAGAAGTATTTGTTATTTTAATATATGATTTTTCTTTATCTTTTGAATTTATAGTTCTAGTTAAACAGGTTCATTCAGTTTATATATGAATACCACTACAATGCTAAACATTAATCGAATTCAATTTCACGGAAATAAGCTTTTTTCATGTTGTGGTCACTAAGATAGATAAACAATAATATAATTATGAAAATATCTGTTTTCTGTGTCTAATAATGCCTTAAAAGGAATTAAATTCAACATGGATATTTTAATATTGAACAAAACCATGTTTTGAGAATCGGTAGAATGGTTCTTGAGAATCTCAAGAACGATTATCGTTGAAAAAAAACTCGGTTTGAATTTTATATCGAGTTTCATGACCAAAGATAGGGGGACTTCACCAGTGAATGAACGAATAAGAAAATTGTAACTTTTTTTATTTAATTAAATGGTTTAAAAATGGATTAAAAGTTCAAATTCATATTCTAAATAGTTCAAACTTTACGTCGGTGAGCAAATTTTGAATAAAGAATCAAGGTAAAAATTTTAATTAATAAAAATCTATAAATATCTCCTAAAACCCAGCAGTAAATGAACGTGCAATCTTAGCATATAAATACGTTTCACCAGTGAATGAATATATCGCCGTGAATGAACACTTTATAGCGGCGATTTTTATAAAATGAAATCAAAATTTTCAAAGATTCGAAAATGATCGTCAGGTTAGATAAAAAATACATAGAAATCGTAATATTTTCATATATTTAAAGAAAATGTTCATTCACTGGTGACTGTTCCAATACTGGTGTTGACCGCTTCTCACTTTCGTTGTATATAATAGAGACCCTTCGAGAGTTCGAAGACCATAGACTTTGCGAGATAGCCAACTCTACAAGAACATTGGACGGGGTACAGATACGGTGTCTAGATAGAGGAGGGTGGGGGGGGGTGTATAGTGGTATAGTGTGGATTCTACCTTAGGGGAAGGTGAAGCACGATGAGTCTGGCGGGACAGTTTTGCATATGCCCATACTGTAAATGATCGTTTTATAGCAAACGTTCGTGAAAATGTATTCAAAAACTGTTCTAGGTCATAAAGTTAAAATTCAGAGTCACAAAAAAGGATGGATTCATTTTTCATTTTACCGCCAAAACAAGGAATTATATAAAGCTGAATCCACAAACGCACCGTGCTGCCCTCGCCGCCGCGACCGCGACGGCCTTGCTATACTTGTAGCCGTTGACTGGCTCATGATATGATTCACAAATCAACCAATTAACAACCAAGTTTACATATAGATGTTTTTTCAGACAGCCACTAATCGCAGTACCTATGTGTATACTAATTACTATAGAGTAATTAGTATACAGATAGGTACTGATTAGTGGCTGTCTGAAAATTTAGCGTGTAGTGAACGTGAACCGTGAATCCATATTGATGGCGCACATGACTACATGTACCATTGGTGATTGGTTCGCACTCGTTCGCTGCTTATTAACTTTCCTTTATAGGCTTACTCTTAAATTCTGAACTAAAAATGACCAAATTTCTATAATATACATAAAACATTTAAGTAGTTTTTATTTTTAAAGTACCGTTGAATCTCATTGTTTAAAAACTATAATAATAATAACAACTATATTATATTAAATAATTGGCTAATGCAAGATAACAGAACAAATCAAGTGATTTCACAAAACATTGTGAATTATATCTATTAGTACGTATTTAATAAGTAGAGTACAACCAGAAACAATTGATACAATTTTATTTTAACAAATTCTGCGCTTTCCAACGTTATCGAGAAGCTATATATTTCCATTATTATCAAATAATGAATAACAGATACTTATAACAGATAATTTCCGGATATTCATTGGCTTTTATCATCTAAGTAGTTTTTTTTAATCATTTGAAAATCTACTTGGCAAAAGCCTTACAATTTAAATTTGCTGCAACACTTTCAATATTTCTAATGTAACCAATTACCAAAGCCGAGTGAAAAAACTAATAAAGAAGTTAGACATTGAAATTCAATAAGTTATAGTAGCAGGATAATAAGTAGGCACAATCTTGCATCGTCGAATCTCTAATCCCATTTCATATACACGATAAGTCCACCGATACATATACACGTCTGTCTCCGACTCCGAGATCTCTCGACAAGTCCGCGGTGGGTTACTGCCGTCGCCGCTATACGCCGCATGGGATATGGGTGTCACCAGTATGTAGCAGCAGTAGCAGCATCTCATCGCTCAAGCCCGTAACAACAACAATACGCGTGTATAAGTTGTAGTGCGCAGAGTACTTGCGGCTGTTCTCGAATCTCGCGGCGCGTCGATGACAATCGAAAAAAACAGCAACGAGTCTCGCGCGTACACATCGCAAGTGCGAGCAGTGCATACGTGCATACGACACGGCTCGCGAACGAACGCTTGCCGTGTATGCGCAACAAAATAGTGCTTTTCCTCTCGTGTCGTTTCGCTTCTCCCGTAGGTACTTACATATAGCACGGTCGTTCGCTGCTCGATCACAAGCAATAAAGAAAGTGTAAATAAGTACACAGGCGTGCGCTGGCCTGCTCAATACACGACGCGCAACATCGAATAATTATGTGCTGCATCGGATCTGGAGCTCCGACGACGACGACGAGCTGCTCTCAGGAATCCAAAGACTCGCTGGCCCTGAGGAGCAGAGAGAAGTCGCGGCGGTGAATGCGTCAGTAGCTGCTTATATTTTTATGCTTTGCACTTTCTCATCTCTCACTAAGCCTTTTTAGCGCCCCTCGATATCTTTTTGCCATTTACGAGTGCATGTGTACTCAATCTCTACCTGTGTGAGTGCATGCTTCCAAGTCTGCAGGCATCCTTGAACATTTTTTCACGAATAACCTGTTCGATCGCTACATCTGATTTTGGTCCTTGTAGGGACTGTTAGCGTTAGGCAGCGAGATTCGGGCCAAAGCTGTTTGTGTTTCAGTGGTTATGTTTACTTGCACTAAAATCTGCCATTTTTCGGAGCAGAAAACAGTCCCAAGTTCCGTTTTATCTTTCAGCTGTTGTGCTTGCAGTTTGTTGTGGCTTACTTGTCAATGTTCTGCTTTTTCTTTTCTTCAACCTTTTTCTTAATCTCAAAATCATTGTGCAATAAGTATGCATTCGTTTTTTTTAGTAATTACGAATTTCAAATCATTTATGATTACTGAAAGAAAATGCCTTTTTAAGATTATATAAAATCTGAATAGGTAGTCTTTTTTAAAACTTATAAAAAACATTACTATACTTAATAAAACACATGTTACAATTCAACTAAAAATTTTCTGCATTCTTTACAATATCAACTATATATATATATATATTTGAAATAGTTCTAAAAATTGTATTTTACATTATATTGTTTTTTTTTATAGTTTTTCTTTATTGTAAAAAATCTGTTGTAAAAGAAACTTTATTATGTACTTTCATAACAATATTTTTTTTATAATGTATTGTACTTGTTAAAAGAAATAACAAATTTTAATTTATAGCTGAACTATTATGTATTTGTTTGATGTTGCAACCGATACTCATATGCTCCTTTACTAATCCAAAAATAATATTATATATTTTATTAAAGGAATAACACGTTAATGTGTTATTATGCTATCCACTAATAATATAATGAATTAATAATAGAAAATGAATTTATCGGTCTCTCAAAGGCAGTAACAGTAATTTTATTACCTTGGCAAGACTTCAATTTAAAAAAGTTCATGTAAGTTTTAAAATATCTGTTATATTTTTTTAGCTTAAGCAAGTACATGTGCTTCATGATTGGCGGGATGATTATAGTCCTGCCCAGTAACAAATCAAGTCTGTTGGTGGTGTGATGGGTTTGGCAGTTACCATAACGCTATGGATCATTACATGGAGCTGTTTAATGAGGGGATTCCATTTAGCCCCTCAAATATCAGCCAAGCAAGTACCCTGCGACAAGACCAGGAAGATTTTTACAGAGTCCTGGGGTGTAATAAGCGATGGTCCCAAGGGATCCAATTATACTCAAGATTCACATTGCGAATGGCTTATCAAAGGTAAAAATATTAGATTTATTTTACCAAGAAATGAATTTCAATTTCATTACGAAATAAATACATTAGCAATTTTGATATAGAAAATAAATATAAATTATAAGTTTATTTTATTTTTTCCTTTAGCCAACAGCAGTCGTCAGTTTATTACTTTGGGTTTTCGAACTATGGGCACGGAATGCAGTTATGATTATGTTTTTGTCTATGATGGAGATTCATTCAGATCTCCACTTCTGGGTAGCTTTAGTGGTAAAACAGAACCACAACAAGTGACATCTTCTTCTGGATATGTTAGTTTATACTATAAACTTATATTAATTTATTCTGTTGTTCTAAAATATTGATTTATTAAATTTGCTATTTTCAGATGTTGATTTTGCTATATAGTGATACAAATTATGTTTTGGATGGCTTTCATGCAGAATTTTCCGTTACGGACTGTCCAAATAATTGTACAAATCATGGAAAATGTATAAATAATACTTGTTTTTGTGAGAATGATTGGGGTGGTAAAGACTGTTCAAGGGCATTGTGTCCAAACAACTGTGGAGTGGGTGGAATTTGTGGACTAAAGCACTGTCAATGTCACAGTGGGTACTCAGGACAATCATGTTCATTACATAAAACTCATCCAGAAGGAAACAGGTCTGTAAAAATTTATTTTTATACATTCTGATAAAATTTGTATGATTTTTTTTTTATATCTTTTACTAAGCAATCTTGGTCATTTTTAATTAAATTAAATTTTATCATAGATGGCATTGGCTTTCGCATTCTGAGGGTGGAATGACATCTAGGGCTGCCCACACAGCTGTTTATATTAGTGAAACAGACTCGTTATATGTTTTTGGAGGATATAATCTCAATTATGTATTAAGTGATTTAGAAATTTATCGTTTTTCAACAAGTCAATGGGAGGATGAATATGGCACAATATTAGGTCTGATCCTTATTTAGATGTTTTTTTTATCACTTTTATGATTGTTTTGTATAAATAAAATTATTTTTCACCTTACAGAAAGATCATCTTCTGCTGAGTATTTAGATCCAATTTTAATAGCTAGTGAATTGGAACATATGGGAGCAGGAGCACACGAACAATATGGACTGCCAACTTCAATATTCTGGAAACTACTTTTAAGTTTTAAAGAAAATAGTACATCTTCTTTGAAAGACAAAAGTAATATTGACAGTACCCAGCACGGGTGGCAAGATTCTAAACTTGCTGAACACAGGGACAGAGATAGAAAAGCTCCACATATAACGAAAACAAATGAAACAAACGAAAATCAAGAAAGAAGAAAACACACAAGAAGGATAAGACCATCTCATTCAAGGTGTCTATTTCTTTTTATATATTTTTAAATTTTATTTGTAACGATTTCATTTAATAGTTCAGTATTAATAAATTAAACTGAATATAAAATTAATGTAATTTCAGACATCAAAGAAGTTCTGATAATAATATCCATTATAGGCAACGTCATGCTACAAGTGTTAATGATGGTTCCAACTGGGAAGATGGAGCTGTCGAAACACCAATGGGAGAAAATGTATTTCTTCAAGATATTTTGGAGCCACAATTTATAACGCAATTACCAATAAATGACGAAACGACGGAGCCTAATCTAGAGGAACTTCCTAAGCCTGCGTCACGGTATGGACATGCAGCTTGCAGATACGAAGGTAAATTAGTCTTTTCCATAGTGATTATAGATAATTGAATTTTCATAATTATTGATATTACTGTATCTCGTACGTAAACAGGAGGTTTTGTTATTTACGGAGGAAAAGTAGAAGATGGATCTCTTTCTAATGAATTGTGGTATTATAATGTGAACAAGACTTTGTGGACATTACGAGCGAAAAATTCACCTTTCTACCCTCCGAGGCTAACGCGACACACGCTTACTTTGGCGGACAAACATATTTATTTATTTGGAGGAAGTACTGTCGATGGAGAATTTTCTTCAAGTCTCTATAGAATTAAACTAAATCTTTGTAAGTATGACAACAATTGAATTTTATTGTACTGATCAATTAATTATTTTCATAAAAAATATTTGATTAATAAAAACAATGAATTTTTGATAGCCGATTCAACAGCAAGTACCGAAAAGTGGCAAGAAGTACGACCTCGAGGAGGGAAAGAACTTGATGTTAGAGTAGTAGCTCATTCCACCGTTTATCATCAAGCTACAAATTCATTACTCGTTTACGGTGGTGTGGTCGCTAGTGTAGCTCGTTTTAGTAAATTATCCGACAGAATGTTTGTTTTTCAACTAGACAGAAGAGTCTGGTCGGAAATCCATTATCCAAGAGCACATTTACGTGATACCTACGTTCCGCGAGAGCGCGCATTTCACACTTGTAATATAATCGGTACGTTATGTAAGAATGTTAATGCTATTTGAATATATTATAACATAACATAATTAGTGATTATTATTTAAAAAATAATTTTACCTAATAAAATTAAAATTTAAACATATTTTAAGTACAAAGTATTAATTAATCAAATTCGAATATTTCTTTCATTTTTAACCTAGTAAAATAAAATTTTCAAAGATTTAGTATTAAATAATTACAATTTTTAAATATAAAATCTTTTTACAGGTAATTATTTAGTTGTTTTTGGTGGATATTCACATAGACACAATAAGGAAGAAATTTGTTACGACAACCAAATGTATCTCTACCATCTAGGATGTCATGCTTGGGTGAGCCATGACGTTCTAAACACAAGTGACAAAGGTAATAATTACGTGATAATTTACATAGTGCAATATGCATCGAAGTTGAACAGAAATAACTTTACTAGTATGTAATGTATAAAATCATAATGAATATTTTTACTTTTAAATAGATTCCCAATATCCAAAACAGCAAGGCGTGTTTGCTCATGCCGCAGATGTAATGAATGGAAATACATTGTTATTAGTAGGGGGTTATCATGGTAATGTTAATGCAGATTTACTGGCTTATACGTTACCACCTATGCTTGCACCTGGAGATGGAGATTTATTAGAGCCGGAACAATACTGCTCACGACATAAAAGTTTATTTGAGTGTGCTGCCAATCCTGAATGTGGCTGGTGTTCAGCCGACGAGGTATGAGCACTTGAAAGATTTTTTTAATTAATCAGCATTTTTCATTTTGAGAAAAAAAGTAAAACAAATTAAATTCATTTAGTTATTATATAATTTTTACACTACTAACCGGTAAATATTTACATTTTTTGCTATGGCTTTGAAAATCATATTAAAAAATTGAAACAATTTTTTGCAAAACTATTTACGGATACTCAAATATCTAAAAATTATTTTTAATTTTAGTAATGTAAAATGTAATAGAAAAACGATACATACAAAAATTTATGCCTAAATTATACAAAAATAATATAAGATAAAACTATGTTCTAGAATTGTTATGGCAGAACTGTCGTTAGTAACTGCACAACGAACCTTCAGACGACTAGATGTCCAGGAGTCTGTCCAGCTCTTGGTGATTGTCATTCATGTTTAATTCATGGTCAGCCAGGAGGAAGCTGGGGGACCAATGCTCGTGGTCGTAGCTCAGTCTCGAATAAATTTAATCTAGGTACATGTACCTGGTGTGTTCAAAATGCACGTTGCCATCATAAGGATGATAATTATGGTGTTTGCGGTTTACGCGATGATACTCCCTCTCAGATACCGGGTTGGTGGGGCACCAAAGGCACAGAAATCAGTCGCGTCGAAGAATGCCGAGAAATGGATCGAAGACCAGGCTTAACTTTCCTAAAATACAAACCACCGGTAAATTTTACGCAACCAGATTCTGTAACAATCGTGAACGCAACGACAGTTGACTTTAATGTACCTTCGATGCAAGGTGCAAAAACTGAGTCAGCATTAGGTGGGGAAATGATCGCAAGACTAGTCGGTTTTTTGAGACTGCCGCAGAACATATGGGATAGTAAGATGGAGTTACTCAAGATCTGCGTCGGTTATAACAGTGCTACCCTGCGCGTATCGCGTAGTAACAATAGTCAAGATTTAGTAAGAATCTTTTATTATATTATAATTATAATAAAACATTTGTCAGTTTTACATTATATCACTTCATTATTTAATCAAATCATTAATTGCATAGATATTAATTTCAATTAATTTTACTTCTCAATGTGTTATATTTTTATAATAATTTACAATTTCTTTTGTTATAAAAGATCTGATAATAAAATAATTTATATTTTAATTATTATAATGTGCAAATCTTAATTGAATTCAAATTTTTAGGTTTTAGTGGCAAATTTAACAGCGGAAACATCACAGTGCATACCTATGTCATCGGGCGAACCGTTTGTTACAATGTCCTTTTCGCCGGGTCGCTATCTCTTCGATTTCGAATCGAAGAGAATGGTTACAGCTAGTTACGCGCACTCTAGTAAAATGGAAATTACACATAATCGTCAAGGGGAAAATCCGAAAGTATTTACATTTGAATATTTAGAACCGTACCAAAACGGTTCGTGCGATCAATACAGAAACTGCTTACATTGCCTTACGGATTCGGCATGTGGATGGTGTGACATAAATAACAAGTAAGAATATCAATATGGTGATAAGCAAACGCTTACATTTACGCTACGTATATCATTTAATTTTTATTCTTTGATATTTATTAATAGGTGTCTTTCACGATCGGTTAATGAAACTGAAAACTGCGTGGCTGATCTTGATGAATGGGACGAAAATAGCAAACCTATACGAGAGTGGCACTACTTAACTATTAATCCATCAACTTGTGCAAATTGCTCAAATTATATTTCTTGCGAATCTTGCGTTGGTACAAGTATTTGTGAATGGTAATTTGTATATGTATATTTTTTTTCAATACAACAGTTCTCTTTTTCAAATTTATTTTTATATAATCCATATTTAAAGTAAAGTGTTCTATTTGGTTTAAATCTTAGCACAAAATTAGTAAAACATTTCATTTGTGTAATTGTCGTGAGAATATGATTTTTTGCAAAATTTAGGTGGACAGAGGAAGCTCGTTGTGCTCGTATTGGTCGCCTTCCAAATGCCGTAGTGAGCCTCGATCAATGTCCAGTTCCTTGTCGTCAACGTTCCAACTGCACCCAATGTCTAGATGAACGAGGTCGATGCGTATGGTGCGAAGCTACGCAAGAATGTTTCTCTTTCTCTGTCTACACGTCCGAATATCAGTTCGGTTTATGTCGTGAGTGGACTGATCAAGCCGGTCTTATGGGTGTCACTTCCAGAACTAGCTTTTCTCTTACGGGGAACGATCAATGCAAAAGTTGCAGTCGTCATGCTAACTGTTCTAATTGTTTGCATTCACTTAGCTGCGGCTGGTGTTATAGTCTCGAGAATCCAATTCTTGGTTTCTGCGTACAAGGAGATTTCAATCAAGCTCATGTTAACTGCAGTCAGGTAAAGAAGTTTTTTATAAATCTAATTTAATAATGATATAAATTAGTATTATTTATCTAATAAAAATTATATATCACGAAGTATCAGCTAATTGTATTCATCAGATTTGTAAAATTTTAAGTTTATTTGGAAAAATATTTTACGGTTTATAACAGAACTTGGCATTATTCGTCCGCAAAATTACTGTCGAATAAAAATTCAATATTCGTTAATATTGAATATAACGAGTTAGTTTTAAGTTATAAATATGTTTCGCAGAAAATCTAGACGTTCAAGCTCATTATTCGAAATTTTATTCGACAAATAATTTTTCGAATAAAAATTTATTCGAAAAATTATTCGTCCAATAAATTTTCGAATAATTGGTTATTCGAAATTTTATTCATCAAATAATTTTTAGAATAAAAATTTATTCGAAATTTTATTCGACGAATAAACTTTCGAATAATGAGCTTGAACGTCTAGATTTTATACGAAACATATTTATAACTTAATACTAACTCATTATATTCAATATTAACGAATATTGAATTTTTATTCGACAGCAATTTTGCGGACGAATAATGCCAACCTCTGGTTTATAAGATGAATGAAGATATTCAACAAATAAGACAGTATAGAAAACCTTTCTTGCATTACAGGTAATAAATGAATATCAAAACGGCACGCTAGAGGCCAATGAAGCTGGTTGGGCATACGCCCAATGTCCAGATGTTGATGAATGTGATCTTGGATTACATGATTGTCATGCAAACGCAGTATGCACAAATACTCATGGTAGTTACAGTTGTCAATGCAAGCGCGGTTTCAACGGTGATGGTAAAGAAAATTGTACCAAGACTTGTTATGAGAAATGTGTCAATGGTTACTGCAGTGAGGCACCTGACTATAAATGTGAGTGTTATCTTGGTTGGACTGGACCTGACTGCCGCACCAACTGTGGATGCTACAATCATTCAACTTGTATTCATGGACCAGGTAAGCTAATTGCATCGTTTCATCTAAATCAATAATGATCAAAATCTTTAAATATTTATGAATTATTTATAGGTGTTTGCGATGAATGTCAGAACTGGACAGAAGGCCGCTATTGTGATGAGTGTAAAGCAGGCAGCTATGGTAATGCAACCACAAATCTAGGCTGCCAAAAATGTGATTGTAATGAGCACGGTGATGTTGACCAAGGAACTTGCGATCGCCAGACTGGTATCTGTTTCTGTAAAGACAATACAGAGGGTGATCGTTGTGAGAAGTGTAAAAAAGGTTATTATGGAGATCCGCGAAACGGAGGTATGTGTTATTACGGTTGTATGTCAAGAGGAATGCTCGAGGGCGAGGGCAACGGTAAACAAGGTCTTGGAAGTCGTCATTCGCAGCTATCTCTTTGGGAAAATCACCTAGGAGGTTCACCCACTAGAGAATGTCTTTGGATTATTAGCCCTAAAACTGGTGAGATCCCATAATCAAGAAATATACACTTTACGAAAGAATAAAAATAAAAAAGGAGTTTGCATTATAGAAACGATTTACTACAAAATTTATTTAATGTTTCAAATCAATATAAATAGTTTTTTTTTATAGTTTTCAATAGTTTGTTAAGTTCTTATACCATACTTTATGCTTCATAGGTCTTTCTCCTGATACAATGACACCTAGTATTCAAAGTGTCATTCAATTTACTATTCACGACGACATTAATGTTAGCTGCCAAGAAAATAGTGTTTATGTGTATGATGGTCTACCTGCTTTTGTCTCCACTACTACCAGTCACCAAAGCCAGCTGTTGGGTGTTTATTGCACTGAGAGTACAGATTATCCAGTCACTGTTGAAGCGAAATCTGGATTTCTTACTGTTCATTATAAACAACTTGATGAGGTTGAAGGATTTAATGCAAGCTATATCGTCATGACTTGCAACAATTGTCCCAAAAATCGAGAATGTCGTAGCGGCAATTGTTTGTGTAAGCAAGGATTTGTTGGTATAAATTGTGATATTGAATTATGTCCAAAAAATTGTTCAGCTATTAAGAAACAAGGAATTTGTGATAAGGGCTATGGACATTGTGTTTGCACACCCGGCTTTGGAGGTCGTGACTGTTCTATTCCCATTAAGGTATTTTTATTTTTAATAAAAATAGATTATTGGATTCATAGTTTATTCAAGTTTAATGCTTATCTAGTAGTTTGAGGTACTCATAAGATAGGTGACCCAGTAACTGAATACCTCAAACTAGTTCTATGATTCATACAGATCTAAAATATAAATTTTTTTAATGAATTGTTTATATATTGCATGGTGAAAAACTACATAGTATAATAGAAAAGTATTTCAAGGAAATTTTCTTGAAAAAATTTTTTCCGTTGAAATATTTGGCTATTAAGGTAAAATACCCAATACTTGGACAGTTTTTCAGCATAGTTAGAAACGGATGATATTTTTACAACGTATTGGCCATTATTTTCAAAACGGTGGCATTTTATGATTAAATAAGCTCAAATCTTATTCGTTTATGCAAAGTATAAATTAAGTATAAGTAAAAATTAAAGTAAATAATTAAATTAATTATTATATTAATATTATATTATCATTAATTATTAATTATTAAATTTTAAGTATACTATATCGTTTCTCACCATGCTATATATGAACAATTCATCAAGTAGATGAATGGCCCAATATATGTTGTTGGATGTCACGTCCAGGCACTGGAAAATCCATCTACTGGAACCATTTTTAGGATATTAAACTGGTACTGGGCCAACTATTTTACGTGGGTCATGCTTTTAGACTATTAGATTACTACTTAATTTAAATTCATTTCAATTGATATATTGTGTTATAAATTGATATACTTAAGTAATTGTATATCTTTTTAAGGACAATCAACTAGTGTTCACGGAACTTTTTAATAGCGAGTATCTTGCTGACCAGTTAGATCATTTACGAAAAACTCTGCCTCGGTTTGGACATAGTTTAGTAGCCGACAGACGAGGTAGTTTATGGATGTTTGGGGGATATTCATTAAGTCATGGACCCTTGAACGATATCAGGTTATTTGATACAAAGAATAGTACGTGGATGCCAGTAACTGTAGAATCGACTTCAGAAGCTTCTATGCCACAAGGTAGATACTTCCATGCGGCAGAAATAGTTCATAGCCGACAACAAATTTATGTCTATGGTGGACTGTCAATGAAAGAAGAAGGCGTGCAAGGACTGTCAAATAATACTCTTAGTGATTTTTGGAAATTCAGTCTCCAAAATCAAAGGTGGACACAAATTAGCGAAAACTCACCTACCAGAAAAGAGCCCCCACCACTTGCAGGGCACACACTTACTTTATACAGAGATGGAGGGGAATCGGAGAGTTTAGTTTTAATAGGAGGTTTTAGTCCAAGATACGGTTATTTGGATACAGTATGGGAGTTAAATTTAGAAACAGAAACTTGGGATACTGTCACAACAACCGGTAATGGTCCTCTTGGCGTTTATGGGCATTCTACCGTTTTTCATAGTAAATCGAATAGTTTTTACATCTTCGGAGGTTATACATACGCAATTAATAGAACTTTCATATCTAATAAATTGTACGCACTAAACTATAGAACAAAAACATGGTCAGTTTTACCGCCATTCGATGACGATTCTTCTGATGGAACGGTACGAATAAATTTGTTAAACTTTTGATTACACTTCTATTTGTATTCTTTACATACAATAATTCAGTGATAGTAACAATCGAAATTAAATTTTCTTGAAACAAAATTAATTATTGCTATTTTTTTTTAGCCCCAAGCTCGATTTCTTCATTCCGCAGTTACAACAGATGAGTACATGGTCATATTTGGGGGACGGCAAAATCCACATAATACAACGGATTCTCTGATAGCATACAAATATTTATGTAATTTATGGATTCGCTTAATTACGAAAGATATGGAAATTATAGGAAATCCTCCTCCACCAGCTTATGCCCATGCAATGACACATGCTGACCCCGAAAGTAATGAAATTTACGTAGTTGGAGGTTTTGACGGAGGAATCAAAAGTCATGTCACTCTTATTCATATACCAGAAGATTTATGTAATTTATGGACCGATAAAATCACGTGTAGAAAATATTATGGCTGTTCATTTTGTTCAGTTACAACTATTTCAGGGGAAAATGCTTCGTACTGTTTTTCTAATGAAGAACCTTTACATCGCGATGAGAAGTAAGTGCTTGATATTTAAAATATGAAATCTTTCAAGGAGAGTCCACAGCTTTTGAACATCGATTTTGGTACCTAAAAAATGAAGCCAAGGAAGTACCAGGACCTCGTTTTGGTGAGCCCTTTTTCTCAAGATGTGAGAACCTAATCTAAGATACACTTAAATTTATTAGAAACTGATGTCACTACAACTCTGCGTTTGTTAAAAAATTATAATTCATTATAAGTAATCAAATACAGCGTAAAAATATGATTAAAATTTGTTAATATTTTAAACGATTATGGAATTAAATTTTCAGTAATTTACTTTTTAACAAATTACAATTTTTTATGAGCCAAAGCTCTCAATAAAAGCTTTGTATTTTTTCTATACCAATCCGTTTTTAATCATGAGTAAATGCAGAGTTACAGGAATAGAAGAGACATCATTTTTCATTAGAATTAAGTATGTCTGAAAATGAAAATTTCTAAAGAAAAAGGGCTCATTAAAATAAGTTACGAAAATCGACTCAAACATTTGACATAAAATAGACTCAAAATCCGTGTCCCAAAGGCTGTGATCTCTCTTTAAATTACTCTTAGCAATTTAAAATATAACTTTACTGTTACGACGCAGTTACTTCGTGAATTTACAACTTTTATGTTCTCTTAATGTTTTAGATGCGATGTGAATGTAACTAAAGCACATCGATCCAACGGTATATTTTGCAATTCTGAATGGATGGCAAGTAGAAAGTGTGAAAGTTTTAAAACATGTACAGATTGCTTAGCTGAATGGCCGTATTACAAGGAAACAGAACCAGTTTGCAAATGGTGCATCGACTGCCACGTAAAATGTATTCCTGCAGATAAAGACTGTGATGAACAAAGTAAATGTAAACCTTGGCAAAAGCTGGTAAATGATGTAAACCAATGTGGAGAAAGATTATGTCCAGCTAGTGACTGTGAGAAATGTAAAAATTGCCAAGGAAATTGTGTTTGGACAAGACAAGTTTTAAAAACATGTAAGACTTCTTCAATATACATTTCCATGATAAAATCGTATTCTACTAATTCTCTGTCATTTTTAGCTGAATTGGGATTGAAATTAACAGCTGAACCAGTCTACGATTGGAATTGTGTTCCAGAAGATATATTTAATAGATCTAGTATAAAAATGACTAGTACACAATGTGAAAAAAGATGCTCAGAACATAAAGATTGCAAAAGTTGTTTGAAAGGTACTGGCGCCGAAGGAGGATGGAGAGAATGCAGATGGTCTACGCGGTTAAACGAGGTATGTTTTATATCTTATTCATTTATTTATTAAAACAAATAAAAATAATCTACTTAAGAAGATGTTTAAAAAACTGTGTGAATTAATTAATTTTTTCAATTTTAATTTCTACAGTGTATTTCTCCATCATATCAACCTCTTTATTGTGCTGGAGGAGTTTGTGGTTTAGTTTTAAGAAATTCTGATGTTGAACATTGTCCAGAGCCTTGTTCTGTATTTAAACAATGCAGCACATGCCTAAAACATTCGCATTGTGGGTGGTGCTCATTAGATTCGTCAAATATTACAGGACAAGGTATTTGTACCGAAGGTTCTTTGGAAGCTCCTCCAGGATTTGATCATCCAGCTGATGGTACTTGTGAAATGTTATATTATCAGCAATATCCACAATCAGAATTAGGTAAACTAAAATATTATTACAGTAATTATGTATTTGTTAAATAAATAATTTGCTAATTTTTGGTTGAATAAGAAAATCTAAAGTATAAATAAAACATTGAAAGTTGATTTTTTTATTTCTTTTTGAAAATTACTTTGATATTAATTTTAAGATCGTTATTAAGCTTTATTTTTTAAAGAAATATGTTATTTTTTACACTTGATTTTAACATTACACAGTTTAACAAAATATTAGCAAGTGACTATTTTTTTATAATATATTCTATAATATAATAATAGTCTATGCCTTGTTTATCATTCAAAACATAAAAGTGGTGTTATTAAGGTTTACTTGTTACACCAATCTTTTATGTATAAACTTTAATTTACATTTATACATAATTATTTTAGTTATTACGACAATATTGCCAACATCTGACATAGGACGTGAAGAGAATGTTACAATGTCATTAACTAATGTACCACCATCATTGAAATTTTCCTGGCATTATGTGCGTTGTCCACCAGAAAATGAATGTGAAAATGGTCACCACACATGCTCTCCAAAAAGTGAAAAATGTTTTGATTTAGATGAAGGTTTTGAATGTATGTGTGGTGAGGGATATAAAACAGAATTGTAAGCACATTATCAAATAATTTTGAAAAACAAAGGTAAATTACATAAAAAATAAAACCATTAATATTAATATATTGATTTTTCAGAACTCATGTGTATAACGAATATGGGAGGTATGTGAGCATAGTATTTCTTTTATAATAAAGCGAGAATGATTATATTTAATCGTGTGTATTATAGCATATTAACGATAAAGTTATTAACTAAAATTATTTATATTTTAGAAAAACCTGTGTACCTATGTGTACGCAAGGATGTGTTAGAGGAACTTGCATTGAACCAGATGTATGTCGTTGCGATTTCGGCTACGTTGGTAGAAACTGCTCGATCCAGTGCCAATGCAATGGACATAGTAACTGTGCGGGACCGGACAAACTTGACGAATGTTTGGTATGTCATAATAATACAATGGGGCCACAATGTGATAAATGCAAACCTTTGTACGTTGGTAATCCAGCAGACAATGGACAATGTGTACCATGTTTAGAATATTGTAATGGACACACTCGCATCTGCATCAATGAAAGCATGACTGTACCGGTAAGCTTTCGTAGATACATTTGAATGAAAATATATATAGTCTATGCGTTGTAAAACTGTTATTATTAAACAAGCTATTTACGGTAACGGTAACGTAAATTATTATTTCAAAAGAAAATTTTTTTAATTTATCGTGAATTCCTTTTTTTTATTTTACTCCGATTTTATAACATGTATTTTTTATGTAGGACCCAAATTCTATTGATAAAATGTCAATTGAGCTATTAGAGAAGCAACTGGTGGAAGGGCCTGTTGCAAAAGCTAAATGTGTAAATTGTGGTAATAATACAAAAGGAGATAAATGCGGTGAATGTGTTACTGGCTTCTTCAGAGGAACTGAAGATTTACGAGACGTTTGTAGGCCGTAAGTCTAATATTTTATTCAAAGATAACGTTTTTCTTTAACTGATTTTTATTACGTATTTAACTGCCAGTTTTTACATTACGTAAATATAAATTAAAAAAAAAATTAAAAAAAAAGTTTTGAATACATTTAATACACTATGAAGTTTTACACTTGTAATATTTTTCAAAGTAATATAAACATATAATTTCTAGATGTGAATGTCATGGCCATGGCTCTACCTGTGACCCTGTGACAGGTGAACAGTGCGATTGTAGAAACAATACAGAGAGTGAATCATCCTGTATAAGCGGCCCTTCCAAGGGTGGAAATTCTGGTTTGACACCTTGTTGGATGATGCAATGTAGCAAATGTAGGGAGAATTATGCGGGTACGCCAACTATGGGACATCAGTGTTACAAAACTGTAACTGTTGATAACAAAATGTGTTTTGACTCTAAACTCATAGGTATGTTTTAAATTTAAATTTTTCAACTATTCGAAATCGCATTAAATCAATTCATTATGAATCGTAATTCTGCTAGTTGCTTATCAATATGTGATAATTACATACGGTCTTTGGTTTTCAATTAATTGTTTGAAATCTAAAAATTTTTTTTTTACATAAAATAAAATAAGAATTTACTCACAATGCCATTCATTCACATTCATTCTGATTAAATATTACAAATATGTCATATGTGGATAAATTCTATGAAGTTTTTACTTATTAATTTTTGCCGCGTGCTCTTTTCCCTGGAGGACCATACGGTTTGTACTCCTTCGTAATTTTTAAGTGTTTAATTAATATTACACTAACTTTAATGCTTTGATTTTTTCTATTTAGATGAGTGCAAAATGAAACCGAAGCCATTGAATCCTGGCCAAACGGTATTCTACATGGTTCAACCACGGTTTATGAACGTTGACATTAGGATAGTGGTTGATGTTACTCAAGGTGCTCTTGATTTATTCCTTAGTCCACGAGATGATACTTTCGTAGTCAGCCTAAATTCATCTACTGGTTTCCAAGAGGTAAAGTTTTTATTGATATTTTTTATTTATGTTTTGAATTATACACTTATTTATTTCTGATGTCTACAAAGTCAATTATTTATTTTGAGATCCAATATGTTCTAATTGGATTTACAAGATGAAAAAAACTAAGGTATATTTAACAAACTAAACAAATTCAATTCGAAGTGTGATATTAAAAATTGTTTTAAGCACTTATACTTTAATCATTGTGCACAGATACTCTAAGTAAGGATCTCGTTTTATTTAGTTAATTAATTGATATAAATTTAAATAATTTATGCTTAAAAAAATTTTATTTGCAATATTTTTTTATTGTTTTCGTGTGAGTATTCAAAAATCATTTTGGAACACAAAGTTGATAATTAAAATTTGATAATAATAAATAACAAACACTATTTTTAGAATCGACAGACAGGTTGTATTTAGAACAAACTTTGTATAGATTGATATTAATAATATAATGATAATTAAACGAAATCAGTGTAGCATATCATATAATTATCGATTTTTTCTGACTAAATAATATTGTGCAATTTAGAAGTAAAAATTGACATACTTTTAACTATAAATTTAAGTATGTCTATAATTTCAATAAATTAATCTACTGGTCATGTATACACATCATTTATTCGACAAGTCTATGTTTATAAATCTCACTGTTTATAATTATTAATTTATTTTTTATTATTTTTCTGAAAAATTGTAGAGTAAATATTTGTTGACAGTTAAAAATGTTAACACTTTTTAAAACCATTAGGGGTTGATTGATATTTTTTTTTGCAGCTTTGTATAAATAGCAATTTTTTATATTTTTAAAGATTTAAATAAAATAAGTGTGTGTTTATTACACAGGTTGAATTAGATGAAAAGTTTAAATGGCGCAAAGATTACGACAATGTTTGGCCGGACGATGGCCAACAGCGAATTCATGATCGCAAGGTTGATTACTATCCTTACAGTTCCTATCACTTTGTGCCGAACGGCACCGAATCTCAATGGAATCCAAGCGTTGAGTATACAGTGATGGAACGTCGCGCTGAGGGCCTTGCAACTTACATCACCATTAATGAGCGCAACACTTTTCTATTCGTCAGGAATTTAACGAACAGGCTCGTGCTCACCTTACCGCAAGATAGGCATGAGCTTGGTTTAACAAAGTTCCATATAGCTCTTAGGGCTATTGATCCACCATCACAAGAAATAAATGGAAGAGCTTCTTATGGAATGATATTCTTCCGACAGGATCAGTTGCACATTGATTTGTTTGTCTTCTTTTCTGTATTTTTCTCATGCTTCTTTTTATTTTTGGCCGCCTGCGTTGTTGCATGGAAAACAAAGCAAGCTGCCGATGTAAGAAGAGCTAGGAGAAGACACGTTGTCGAAATGTTACATATGGCTAAGCGACCATTTGCTTCAGCGACTATTTTATACGATCGTGAGGTAATTACTTATCAGCTCCTAGAGTGTAATTATATTAAATTTTTTTTTGCCTAGCGGGCCGAAAGTACCACTTTTGTTCCCGGCGCCCGATTGCGAAGGTTGTATTGTCGGCCTCGCCAGGCAAAAAAATAGAATGCCTCAGATCGCGTGTTTGTCAGTATGGCCTTCGGGTCGGGTGACAATATACGTGCGATCTGGGACATTCTTTACTGGTACAAACTGAAAACACACGGTAAAAACTGAAAAGCGCCCGCTGTCGTTTTTGAATGGAGTTTTCAGGATTGTTTAAGATAATCATGGATATTTTGAAAAAACGCAGAAATCTATACTTACGGTACAAAAAATATGGTGTGCACCAAGGGCTAAGTGGGTTTTTTGACCTCGTGTGGTTGTAGCACTCGTCTTCGGTTCGCAAACGCACTCGCTTTCGGCTCGTGCTAGCTTACCTTCGACTCGTACTATACAACCCCACACACGGTCTAAAAAGACCCACTTTACACCCTTGGCACATAATATACTATTAAATATCAAAAAATGACAACTAATATTCTAATTTATTACCGTATCAAAGTTAAGAAAAAATAATTTAAAATATTAGTAATACTTAGTATTACTAATTTATTAAAAGTAAAACTAAGATAACAATAGCTTATAATATTGTTTTAATTTTTATTGCAAATTTTATTAAATTATTACGATAAATTTGATTTATTAGATGTAGAATTTCGTGTAAAAGATACTATTATTTTTTCATTACAGGGATTTTCATCGGGTCACAGTGAATATAGCCCGAACTCTCCACAACGTAAGGGCAGACGTAACAAAATTGTCAACTTTCATAGCGATGTAAGACCAGTGGCGGTCGAACCAACGGATGACGGAGTAGCTGCTGTTGCTACCGTGTTCATTAAGTTACCAGGTGGAGTCCAAGCCCCCGTAAAGCTTGCTCTTGGTAGTTCTCTGATCTTTCTTACAAGGGTTTATCCAGCCAATAGTCGCGTGTTTCTTAGGCGACGTAACAGTCATGCTATAAATTAATTTACCCATTTCTCGCCATTTGCCTATGAAAACTTCATTGTGGGTAACAATTGCTTAATCTAGTATTAACTAGATAGCAAGTTATGAAAAAAGTAAACTTTTTAAGAAAATTTTCTGTTTCAACAATATTTTTTTAACAAAATACGAAATCGTAATCGTAACTCTAGAATGTATATATTAGATTGGAAACTCATTAATATATAAATTACATTAAAAACGGGTATTACAATAAGATTAAGGATTAGTAACAATAAAATTCCAATTCTTTTATGAAGAACTTTTGAAAATTTTGTTTTCAAAATCAACTCAGACATACACACATATTTCTATTTATCCAAGATATATATTTACAATGAAATTTTGATCACTTTTAATTTGACATTTTATTTATATATGTCTAATTTCATGACTTTTAATTGTAAATATAAAATTAGTACTTTTATCTATAATTTATACATTGAATTGGAATTTTTTTGATAAATTGATTGTACGGAATCAAAATTATGTAATTACACGTAATTAATATAACTTGCTGATAAAATTTAAGTAAAACTTCTTTGCAATGAAGGAATTTTTCGTGGTGTACATATTCAAAGAAAAAAAACAAGTGCGCAGCTTTTTTTACTACTGTTAGCAATATTATCGTCCTTTAGGATAAAAAGAAATAATCGTAGAAACGATATAAGTATAACATTAGAATACCATTTCATGTCTTACACCATTCCATGACACAAGACTGTTTAAATCCTTAAAAATGCCTCAAACGGAAAGGAAATACAGTTTGCTCACATTCGTCACTGAACTTATTCTACTGTTAAAAATCTAACTTGATCTTTAGCGCACATTTTTTATTCTTGCACTTATGCCTATCGTCATACACTTTCATAAACCAATACAGGTCTTTAAGCAAGTAGTTACCGTTTTCTAAAAACTGATAGATATAAATACGCAATGATATTAATTCATGATTTATAAATAATTTGAAAAACATAATATTTTCTTTTATCTTTAGCGTGTATTTATTTATTCACGCTGCATGCCATATTTAACCGACGATTAATAGGGCGTTTTTTATTGTTTTGCAATAAACAATTTTTCATCTTGATGTGCCAATTTACTACTACATTAATGCAACTTTATTACTAATTTCGAGTTTCATTATTTGAATCCAGAACCAATGTCTTGCTAAAAGAACCAGTTACGTTACTAAAAAATGTCAAAGTAGAATATGTAGATTTTCCCAGGAACATAATTGAATTATTGAAAAATTAATTTTTTTCCGAATAATCACCTTTTCAATGTGATAAATAAATGAAAAGTTTGTTTATAAAAATAATGGAACACGTCCTATGACTACATAAGAAAGGGCTTGTGTATGAAATGCCATGAAGGTATCGGATAATTATTATTTAACTAACAGTATTAGGGAAGTATTCTCGTTTATGAATCATACATAAGAGGCACTTTCTTCGTAGTAATGTCGATACGTTCGGATAAAATAAGTATAATATTTATACTTCTAGCGTTTTACTGATCATAAATAGGGTTTATTGCAATGTACACGATCTAACGTTCCAACAATTGTGCAATAGAATTCACGAGTCAATCGAATTAAATATCTTTTTCGTTTCTTGGCGTCGAACGAACATAAACAGAAACTGATTTTTATCATTTCACTTGAGAGTATACGAGCGTCGTATTTTATCGAATTTATTTTCACTGGTTAATCGCAGCACTTTCTTAGCGGTTTCAAAGCCCTTATGTGCAAGATATAAACGCCATACTTTATTTTCACTTCCATTTTGTTACTCACTACAATTTACTATTTTTCATGTATGTATCCATAAGGCGCGTTATATTAATAGGAATATTGGTTTAGGCTTTTAGATAAGTAATAAAGAATGGAATAGATGGAAATAATAACGAAATAAAAATTGGTGACGAAAGAAAATGTGAATGGTTCCTAAAATTAAGGGATTTTAATTGAAAATGTAAACGAGCATATATTTGTTAGTTTTGTACGCGCCAAACCTCGCTTGAAAATACTAGTTAATTTTTAAAGTTGGAATGCAGAACAAAGCTTTTACTGAATGTCGAAGATACTGGAAAAGAATCACGGGTATTATCGTGAGAAATGCAGTCATGCCAATAAATTTGTTATTAATATACGTACTGAAGGCGAAACAAAAATTTGATAATAAATCTGTTGATTAGTGTCGATATCGAAACTAATATTAATAATTAGCATAATTAAGTGATATTGTAAAGAAGTAAAGAAGCCAAGTGAAAAATCATGCAGAAAAAGATAATTTTTGTAGATTTTACTTCTATTGCGGGTAATTATAAGCGTTTACATAATATATTTTAATGCTATTCGTTCGGTTTTTCTTGGCGAAGATGCAAATTGTGTTCAGATAAAGTAACGTTTGCATTCTATATTTGACGAAATAAAAAATGCGAAAATTATTTGAATTTCCAGATGAAAGCGCCCTCACATATTACTTACACTTATTACTGTATATATTTATATTGTAATTGTTGTATACAAGTATGCGAGGCATACCGTTATTATTGCACACTTCAAGTATCTCTTTGTGGAAAATTGAAACATTAAATGAGCAATATTGACAGAAAAGTATGCGAAAGAAATACTTTGTGCACTGTAAGACGTCCAGTTGTTATGCATCGTCAAAACGTAAGGGTATATTTGGTATATTTTAATTATTTTTAAGACGCCTAGGGTCTCGATTTAAAAAAAATATAATCAAAATAAAAGAGTTGCGAAAGAATTATGGTTTTATCTAGTGACAAAAATGAGAAGGCTGAATTGCTTTTTGAATTTTTAGTCTTTTTAGACGTAAGTAGAAATGTTACAGTGATAGAAAAATTATTATCCGTGATAAAAAGTAACATATTTTCAAAGGTCTACAATTTTGAGAATTTTTATCTAATGATCTCTATTAAATAAGTGTATATCATCATCGAGACTCTAGATCTTTTGATTATTATCTACATAAATAAGAGTGCGAAAAGGAATTATTGTAATTAAATTATAAACAAGCGATCAGAACACCAGTAGAAACATTTTCAGTCAAAACTATGTATTTATTTATATAAATGCTTAATTGTTGATAATATAAAATTATAAATTTCAAATTTCGCTTCCCTACAATATGGTGAGATAATATTCGATTATGTGCTGAAATCGGTCATTTTAAAATTTCTAACTTATTATAACTTGCGTAATCTCAATGTTATGTTATTATATATGTCTTAAAAGCAATTTTCATATAGCGCAGGTCATATATTTATTAAAATATTCGTCGATTAGGAATTTGTGGTGCTGTTTGTAGTTCAGTTAAATTGTATATAAAACGCAAAATAACACTCGACTATACTGATACAAAACTCATTACACGTACAATTAAATAAACTATGCGTAAATAAATTCGAGGATTAGATTTAACGTATAAGAAAAAACATAAATATAAATGAATATATTTAATTTGTCGATTGTACAGATGGTAATTTTATTTTATAAATACTGTATTTTATATGTATTATTATACCAGCTTTGTCGTAAGCGAAATCTTCCACAGCTGATATTGAATAGCAGTGCAAAAAAATTGAAGATCTGAATATCAAAGCGTCGTTGTCCTAGAACTGTTAATGGTTGTGAAATCCTAACGAGAGGAATGTTACAAGTTAGCGAAGAAGCGGAAAATACATCTGTGCGAAATGGAAATGTACGGAGACGAGAATTCTACAATAAATAAATGTAAAATCGTATTTCACAAAGGATTCTTATTTTTCTTTACATGTGTACTATTAATTTCTTTTTTTTTTTACCAATGCAAAAATAAAAATATGTAAATGTTTTAGCTGCTTTAACAGGTCCAGAGTTCACTGCTACAGGGTAAATAATTTATATATGTACCGTCATTTGTTGACCTAAAATTCCAGATTGTGAATATTTTTCAACATCAGTGTACGTCAAAATTATATTGTAATCATTTCAATTTGCAAATTTTTTCTTATTTTATTTGAGCTATAGCTCAAACAACAGAATTCGTCTGATATAAATTTAACAATCTAATGCTTTTCTATGCCCTTTTTTGTAATAAGGAAAAGGAAACTTAACGATTTTAAAAATAAAATTTAACGACTATAGTTTTCACAACCGCGTAAATATCTTTTTTTTTCTAGTAGAAATAGAATTGGTAAATTATGTATCCACAATTCTTAACGATTTTCAGTTTTAAACACCAATGTAAACCATCAGCCAAAAGTACAATTAACAAATGTAAAAGAGTTGATACATACAGTGAACAGTACAAACTTATTAGTATTATAACATTCCTACTATAACTAAACAATATTTCTTTTTATTTTATTTTTTCTAGCTAACGTAATTGCCGTTTAGACAAATTGGTTATTTTCGTCTGTATAGCACTGAACCCTTTAAGAAAAATATTTCAATTAGATGTAATAAATAATTTGAGTTTCTTTACAGGAGGAAATGATTTACGATAATTGAAATATACTTACATTTTTTGCATTCATTAAAATCATTTTCATGTGCATTCAAATAATTTCAAAGGAATTTAGATATAAGTAGTTGGAAACCTCTTACATTCATTGTTGTGAAAAACATGTTGCCTTAGCAACGATTGAATTGGCTTAGTAGAGAACACGGTCACCATAGCCACTTGTATTACGTTATATTGTTATCATTGTTTACAATACAAAATAAAAAGACAAAATAAAAAGAATAAAGTAAGTATTGAAAACTGAAAATAATTAAAAAAAATGAGATTTAAAATATCACAGCAAGGTCCAAATCGACATGTTAAAACAGTTACTTGCGTTGCCTGGATTGCATCTGATGAAATTTACTCCTCTGGGTTAGTAGATTTCATTTTATATATAATTAATTGTAAGTTTTGTTATGAAAATGTATTAAAAATACACTATAAATAAAAAATACCAATACATAAATTAAAAAGTTGTTAGAAAAAATATAATTTATGAATTCTTAAGTAAACACATAAAAATAAATGTTTTACTCAACTTTCCTATACATTTATATAATTAAAATTAAGTGAGACAAAATATTTTGTAATATTTTTGGTTATTAGTGATGATCATATGCTAATATGCTGGAAATTCGAGGGAGGGAGTATAAATTCCAAAATTATTACGGAATTTCCAGAAGATTTTCATCCAACTGATATGCAGTGGCACCCTCGACCGGCTAATCAATCTTTAGGTGCTATAAAAAAGCAAGCTTTGGATGTTTTACTGATTACAACAGCCGACGGTAGGTCATGAAATAATAATATTAATGTCTTTCAATATTATATAGGTATGGATTTATAGTCCTTGTATAGGTGTAAATTATCTTTTAATATTTAATAAGAGGTCTTAAAAAAATTTCAAAATGAAAAGATTTAATTGTAATTATTTTATCTTCCATCGAAGTTTTTAATTATTTAAAGAATAATTGAAGAAACAATATATCATTTAATTACATAAAAAACTTTTCTTTCTAACTATTCAATGAATTTAATATGACGCAATGCTTTTGTTTAAAGGAAAATTTCATTTGGTTAGTAGAAATGGAAGGATTGAAAAATCAGTTGCTGCTCACGCGGGTGCAACAATAGCTGGCAAGTGGAGTTATGATGGATCAGCTTTATTCACAGGTTGTATGAAATTTAAGGTATTATAGGCTATATTATCGGCGTCAAATGTCAGTATTACTAAAAATTATTAACAATTAAATATAAAACCATATTTACTAACCCAAAAAAAATAAAAAATCAACTTTATATTTTAAATAATTAAACATTTTACAGTACAGTCTATTTAAAAAATGAGTTCTTTTTTTCATAAAACTAAAGTTTAATGAATATGTAACACATATTTTTTTATTTTTGAGTTAGCGCCCTGATAGAAGATAGACCAACTTTGTTGGTTAACATGTTAATTAAATGGAAGCATTTTTACTTAAAATCAACATTGAAATTTAATTAAAACTATTTAAAAATATCACTATATTTTAAAGCATCTACAATATAATATTTTCACATGTATAAATAGTTATTTGTTGTCGACAATAGTAAGATAATCATGGTGTGACGTTTTGAATTTCAAAATTGACCAACGGTTCACCAACCGTTAGTTAGCATTTTTACCAGGGCGGGTCTATCAAGAACTCTTTGCTGAGCAACATAAGAAAAAAAAACCAAGAATCAAGTAAAATTTAATAATTTGGTATTGTTGTACCAGTTGTATACCAGTTGTATATAGTTACAAACATCTTAGAACATAAGATTTTTGAAAATCAAAATAGTTTAAAAATTTTTATACGATTTTTTTTATTTTGGAAGCTCAAGCTACATTGTTTTAGTTGTTGATGGTGGATTTTTTCTTTAATCACTGACGGGCGGATTGTTGCCTGCGTATTTAATTGACGATTACAATGTAATTTGTCTAATCCTGAAGAGGGAGATAATAAAAATCTCCGAAACGTCGAAGATAATGATGTGGTGTTTTATTTATTATTAATTTAACCCATACGATTGGTAGTAAACGGCCATTAGCTTCAACAAATTAAATTAAGCTATTTCGTCTTACGCCCTTTTATACATAGTTTTATAATAAAAAATACAAAAATCTCATATAACTAATTTGGTATTTTAAACAAAAAATAACTTTTCATGACGATTGTATAGCCAATAAAAACTTCAAGTAATTATTTTTCATGAAACACTCTTGATTAATATAAAATGTTGTCAATGAATCGCGAATGGATACAGCTGGTGAAGATGGGCTCGTGAAAGTGTGGTCGCGTAGCGGCATGCTTCGCTCAACTGTCATCCGAGGTACTCAATCCGTACTTGCTTCAGCCTGGAGTCCCGACAACTCTGCTATATTATATTCTCAAGGATCTCTTTTGTTGATACAATCATTGACAACAAGCTCTAAACCGCAAAGGGTGAGAAAATATTCTATTAAGAAGATATTGGAGCCATTACAGATTTCTACACTGTATATTTTTTGTTATTAATATTTGTTTGTGAATTTTCAAAAAGTAATTTTTATACTTTGCGGGTGTAAAATAAAAATACCATTTTTTTGCATTTTATATTACAATTATACACAAACATTCTTCTCTACACAGTCGACGTCAAATTGTCCTCTGTAGTCCGTTCACATGATCATTTCTCTAAGTTACAAGCTCATTTGAACTCGTTAGTTTCGTTGGCAATTGAAAATGGTCTTTTTTAAAATGTGTAATGTCATCTCTTTTTTTAAATCTAGTAATACTTACCCGATTATTACATACATCAGTTCAAATCACAAAGAACTAATACTGTGAAAGGCCTCTTAATCTTGTTCGTCTCAGCCGTAATATCCCTTACACAAATCGTTGTGTTTTCAAATGATGTAATTTAAGTATAATAACTGCTGGCTTTAGTGATCCATTCGCTATCTCTCATCTTTTCAGTTTAATTGTCCGCCCTCATTTTAATTATCGTTCGCAAATATGATCTCCATTTACAAACAATCTGATTTGTAAACTCGAATCCGTGTTACACGAATTTCTGCTATATTTAGCGCTTAAAACGAATAGACCACTACACATTCGATTGCTTAAGATTTCAACATTCAAACCATACCACTATCACAACTGTTTTCTTATTGTTAAAATTTATCAGAATCTCATAAACGGTTATAAATAATATACACCCAAATTTTTTCCCCTAGAATTTTAATTTACGCGAAATTACCGTCCTCTATATTAAAAAGTTTGTTCTTCTAACTTTGCCTTTTACTCGACAATCAATCGAAGATCATGGAACGGCTTGCCGTCAATATTATTATACCATGCCACGACCCTATTAGCATCTTTAAAACTGCTCTTCGCGCTTTGAGAGTTATCTATATTAACAAAATAGCTACGGTATACACTTACATATGAGAAATACGTGTATTTGCCGGCGAGATATCTTGTCACGTGGCGCAGAAGAATTAATGTAGTATTTTATGATTATACTTCCATTTATTTTTTTTTTAATTAGAATTTACTTATAAATTCTACATAATAGGCTCCAACATTTTTTTTGTTTTAATTTTATGCAGCAAAAGAATTCTTTTGAAATATATTGGTTATTTTAGTGGCAAGCACATGAAGGTCTCATTCTAACCGTTTCATGGAACCAATTTCACGGTCTCATTATTTCTGGTGGAGAGGATTGCCGGCATAAGGTACTATTCAATTTTAATATTGTAAATCTGGTGTTTTAAATTTTTAAGGATCGTGAAATCTATAAAGAAAAGAAATTTTAAATATGCGGTGTATCGGTGATATGTTGAAACGACTTTGGGTAACAAGCATTCTAGCGGTTCAAATCTTTGTTCTTCAAAGTCCGAGTAACTATCGAGCAAAAATGTGAAACATACAGTTAAGAATGTTTTGTTTCATGTTAAACTTAAAACGTATACTTTTAATTCATTTTTCACAAGATTTTTCATAAAGGCAATACATTTTATTTTAGGTTTGGGATTGCAAGGGAAATTTGTTGTATGCTAGCGTGATAGGTGACCACCCCATAACAGGTGTTAACTGGTGTTTCTCAGGCAGTTACTTCGCCGTGGGATCATTTAATACACTTAAGCTTTGCGATAAGACCGGCGTAAGTATTTATTATTGTAGAAATTCGACTCCTCAGATTATGTTTATAACAAAAGTAGTCGAATAAAATTATTTAAAAATAGCAAAGAGCACGAAAGCGAGATGTAACCTCATGCCTATATATAAATGGATCGACTCACTTTTATCAAATTTTACACACCCATTTTTATATTTTCTATATATTGAGCTTTTCATTAAAATTTTGCATCAGGTAGCACTAGCCTGCAGCAGCGGCAGTGTTCTCATCGCCCATACCATTGAAAAGTGAGTATATCACTGCCCCGATGCGCTAAGTACTTATTCCTCGACATCAAAACTATACTTGCCAAAATGAGTAGTTTAGCTATTTTTATACCTAATGTGTTAGTACTTATAGCTTCTAAATTGCAGATTTTAAATACTATATAAATTGATGTAGTAATAATATACTATATCTCCTAAATGATGATTATTAAGTTTTTTTATTTTACTGATCCCACTGTCAAGTAGGTAGGTATTGAACTGGAACCTCCGAAGAATCGAAAAAATGCTGTGTGGTATGTGTGCCCCAAAAAAAATTTATTTTTTTGGACCCCATTTTTTAGTATATTTCCATAGAATTGCACATATATTAAAAATACACCTACCTACTTGATAGTGTGACTAGTAACAACTAAATTTACCAATTACAAAAATTCTTATTATTTTACCATA